>JARK01000154.1:62890-107216 GCA_000688135.1 Ancylostoma ceylanicum | reverse complement strand
CAGAGAAACAAGGATCGCTGTCGCGGCCACGCCGGGTTTTCAACGGCACGACGCGGCAGTTAACGCTATCACAGTGGGTGGTCTGCCGCAGCGGATGCGTGCAATTCGTACCATTCACAGGATTTCGTGGCGGGACGCGCGCATACCCTACAGCGGAGCACTCGTCCGCGCCTTCGACAAGTGGGAAAGGGCGCCTTCATTTCTTGCGTTTCTTGCGTTTTTTTTTTCACGCAGTTTCATCCCTGCCTATGAGTTCGCCGTCCCGAAAAACCCCGAAACTCAGGGAAATCACCAACGCAAGGATTTCCGCGGGTGTTGCCATTAACTTGGTGGTCACGCGTAATTGTTCCCTGTTGAGGTAACTGTGAGGTGCTTCCCCAACACCGCTCCGACCCAAGACCAGTGGATCAGTGATAAACTCAAAACTTTGAACTTTCAGAGGAATTTCAAAGTATACGAAATCTTCAGGGTCCAATTTGATTCAGGGACCAAAACAACAGACGTGCAACCGCGGAGCGTGAAGACGTACATATACTGGAGAGAGGAAAGTGAGGAAACAACTGTGCTAATACTATTCAATTGATCAAATCCCGATAAATGAAGAACAACTACATAATAGATGTATATATGAGAAGAATCCGGAAGGAATCACCGAGTCTAACATCGTAGTTCCGCGCTTTGACCACTGCCGATAAGAACACATAACACAACATGTCAGAAAATCTCCCAAAAACACCTACTCCATGGTGTTTTCCACGGTACTGTTGGTTCTACGTTTTCGCTTTCTTCCCTAACACTCACTACCATGTGTTACAAACTAGAAAGAAGGAAATGTTGTTGTGATTAGTCGTAGACTATCCTCTTTGAGATTCGTTCATAAATTTTCCTGTAATAATCCTCAAAACACATATGTTATGTTTATCATTCCCTTATATTTTAAGGACTTCTGCTCAGACATGCTACCACTTCGTGCTTTCTAATGTACAGTGCGCGCATAACTACGACGTCGAACTCGGTGATTTTCTTCCGATTTTTCTCTTATACACATCTATTTGTTATTCTTTTATTCAATTCAGAGATTTATTCAATTGAACAACATTAGCGCTGTAATTTGTCCACTTTCTTCTCTTGCGCCTCTCCGTCCTATTGCGTTTTTGAGTTTCGTCACTGAAATAAAATAAAATTGCTTCTCCGTTCCACTTGCCGGTTTTTCATATCCGGCCAACTCCCTGTCCATTTGGTGAAGGAGGTATAGTGAACCTTCTGCCAAAGTGCAGGAAGTCCGAGCCGCGGCACTTATGATCTTATTAAAATTATTCATTGATTCAGAAGAGTAATGGTGTCCTCGAAAGACTAGAGACATTTAAGGAACTCCACGAGCTGAAATTGTTTCTGAGGGAAAAATATCTCCAATTTGGCATCCAAGGCTATACTTCGGCATTCCTCAGTGACTGCGGTGTTCACAGGCGGGAAATGCGCCGTTTCCGAAAGTCATCATCTCCTACGTCACGCTGGCATCCGACACCTTTTTATTTCCTGGAAAAACCCCATATACGTTAGCAAGAGAGTCTAGCGCAGCAAAAACACCGTGGAGCGACGCAGGGCATTCTAATTATGTGAGACATAGAAGAATCTAGGACCCTCGGGCAGCGTCCTGGCTAGATGAACATTGACACAAGAAATGCAGCGCTGCTGTCACAGGGCTTGTGAAAAGAAACCAAAACAGGGCAGGCTTGTCCGAACGTGTTATGTAACTCGCGTAAGGACATCTGATTCTTCACTTCTCTTGATCATGGATTGGTCAAAATCTCTGACCACATAGAATAGCTCCAATTTCAAATAAGCGAATCCTGAATAATTTTTCAGGCAGTGCTTGTACAAGGTGCGGCAAATGTCTTTGGACAAGCATATTCGGTCTTCAGCACATAAGGAAGAAGAAATTAGAAAAGTCGGTGGTTGCTGTGTGTTAATAGCTCACTTGTTAACGTAAACAATATTTTTGAGTCTGAAACTTCCTCCAATGGTAGCGACCTAGACTTGCCATAGCACGATTTCCGTGTTTGGCTGCAAAAATTTTGACCACTGCCGAAAGCGGAGCCGACAATGAACCTAGAAATGCCCTACATATTTTCCAAGTTTCCCAGAGATTTTTCCGGGTTCTATATGTAGTAGGAGACGTTTACTACCCCCAGCAGAAATTTAAAGACTCCTTACAAAGAGATGAAGAAGTGGTGGGTGGAAAGCACCTCCGCTACCAGCGCACCAGAGCCCATGTCTCACCTGGACTTTCCGAAGGCTGTGAACATATGGGAGAAGGAAACTTCAGAACCAAAAATAATTTTTAGGTTCATAACTAGGTCGTGAACAAAAAATAACCACTGGTTTTTCCACGTTCCTAATCCGTGCGTTTTAGTGAGCATTTATGCTTGTCCAAAGAATTTTGTCAGACCCTGTATATTCGGATACTTTCAACATCCTGCTTTCTTTCAGTCAAACATTTCAAATGAATGTTCGAATATTTTCCGATGCGCTCGCTCTAGCTATGCGAAAGGGCCACAAGCCATTATGTTACATTATATTGTTCATTTGCTGACTCACTTTTCAGGTCTCGTTGTCCTAGCTAAACTAAATCGCATTTGAGAGCAGCTGGTTCAAACCGGGTTTTATTGCAAATTTGTTCTTGAAACTTACGAAAACAAAAAAAAAGAAAAGAGGCTCATGGCGAAAACTGTTAGGTGTTGAGTCTCAGTGCTGCCAAACTTAGTTGGCGTACCCATAATTTTGGAGCAGCTGCTATTTTCCATATTCCATTCTCCACTGGGCTAATGAAGCTTCGTGAGTATGCTTGGAAAGTGCACTCCTGATGTTTTCTTAGGAACCTTGACGGAAGCTTTGAAAATTTCGAAGATTCTAGGGATTTTTGATTTGAGGAACCTCATTTCATCATACTATTTGATTTTGACTCAAGGAACCTCATTTCATCATCTATTCGGAAAAAGAAAAAAGTCTACAAATTATAAGTTCAGTACAGAGAAATGTAATATTTTAACAAACGGTTAACAGTAACTTTTGAACTATTTCACTATTCACCACTATTCAGCTTTTCGCTTTACTAAGCTATCTATGCACCTCTACACTCAGGTTTTCTTGAGATCTTCACTCCTGTTTTTAACGAGTACACACTTTTTGTCTACATACATATAACTGATGTGCACCTGCGAGAAATTCAACACGTCTGCTCACATCAAGTCCCTTTCCTTCAAAAATCTCAGAGTGCCTTAACAATACTACCAAATACGGTGAAACAACCTCCGCATGGAACTTTAGGGTATAGCGTTTGCTTCAACGGTAGAGAAAATGCTACAAAAATGAATCAGATGCATGCAATGCTTGGAAAAGAGTGTTACACGCTGACAAAAGCAGTGAACAATCTCGGCGTCAAGTTCAACAACGAAGAGAAGAATCGAATGCCAGAACACATTGAAAACATGTGGAAACTGTTTTGAGAATGGAACACTCGGTGTTTTTTTTTGTGTTTTCAGAATGGAACACTCGGTGTTTTTTTTTGTTCGCAGAAAAAAAACCAAGGAGTAAAATTTGGCATGGGGACAACCTTGGAAACTATTCAATGCATCGTTGACTCGCCCGAGTTTTAGAATTACAATCACCCGGTTGTAGCGGTAATGATGGAAACGAGAGCATCGATAGCTTACTCTTACACTTCAGAAGTTGAGAAAAAGTGACGAATGCATTGATGTATAATAATTACTCGCTTTAGCTAGTATGTTGAAAAGATGGGCAAAACTGACGCAATCACCACAGCGGTGACGGTGCAGACGGAGCCACGAGGGGATTAGAAATCTGGAGTGCTCTTACACTTTATAAGTGCCAATCTGAGAATCCGCTGATCGAAGCGGAATACATCGGGAAGAACTCTGTTCACTGGATACCCACACGCACATACATGCTCGTGGTAAATCCTGATTTTTCTGATGATTACACCAGAAACGAGTTGGATCCAAACAAATATCCGATCACGTTGTGGGCAGAAATCCTTGTCACCAAACTTCAAGTTAAAGACGTACTAGAGAGTTTTCATCGAGATGGCAATGGATCTGAATGTGAATGTGGGTGAGAAGCGCGGAAAAAAACAAAACGAGGAAAAGAGCATGATCGACTGACTAATACTGAGGTGATGAGTGAGACAGCTAGGCTGATTCTTCTGAATCAGTCCAGTTGACCCAATCATCTTCACTATTGTCGCCCTATGGTGTAGCACGGAGTACATATATTTGAAGTAACGGTCAATCTCTCCCGAACTGCCAAAGAAACGGAACCTCGAAAGCGGCGCTAACTCGAGCTATAGAGGCGAGATGTTCAAAGCCTGCAGCTACATTCCAAAGAACGATTGGACGAAAACCGAAAAGATTGAGGAGAAATGTTTCGGAGAACACAAATAAGAGAAAACAATAAACAAGGAGAATTGTTGAAGACTGCTCAGAATACCTGTGTGCACTCCCATAGCATATGTAGTTCAATCATTCCCGGAAAACAATTGCGATTTTACAATATCATGACAAGACGACGTAGGCCTATGATGTGCATTTTATGAGGAATGCTACTCCACTTCAATGATGATTGAACAGATGCTGCACACATAACAACTCGCAAAAGATCGAAATATGTGGTGCGTATGAAAGCTGAAAGCAGTGGACGAAAGAGTGATTATAGAGGCTCCTTCGATCACCATGATGTGAGATTCACAAGGGTGAAAACACAGCAGAGAGATCTCGGAAAGCCGCGGGAGCACTCAGCTACCATTGTGCGAGCTCTACAACAATTACCATCACCAATGGATCTGCGTTACTCCAGTAACACACGCCATCGCAGCACTTGCAAGATTTGTTCGTCCTTGCAGACTCACATCACATGGGGAATTTTGTTACATACTAACGAACTAACAGGTCTCCATTTCGCCGTCACGATGAGTGGTCGACGACCTCTCCACCCGTTTCGAGTGACATACAGGTATGAAGAGGGCATGAGATCCAATCCGTCATAGATTGGCGTGAGTCGTTCAGTTTTCAGCCGGATCGTCTACGTCTCCGTAGGCGTTTTCTCCGTTTGGTTCTGTCTTCGGGAATGAGTGGCTTCGTTGCCTTCGTGGAGACCACAGGGTTTGTTGTTATCAATCCTCCTGAGATCAGGATTTGCGATAAAAGCCGAATGTACTTTCATTATGGCGATCTCCTATATCCTATCTCCTACATCCTATATGACTAAATAAAGTTTGTGATCGTTGAGCCTTCTACGATCATCACTCTGAGACGTTCGCCCAGACCTCAAGAAAAGTTGGTTCGACGAAGCGTAAATCCAGAAGATGGAGATCAAAGCATACAAAACTAAGGTTGACGGAACGGTTGTATGGAGATATGAAAAAAATCGCCGAATTCTTCGCAAGCAAAGTTTGATATCAATCGTGCTGTTGCGATTCAGAGATTGAATAAAGAATGAGAAATATACTTTAGGATGCGCCCTGAGTGTAAATTCATACATTAGGCAAACTCCAGAATGAAGCCACCTACAATAGCTTGCATAGCTTAGGTACTTTCTGTCTGACCGCTCAAAGGCAATGTCTCACCTCAGAATCGATTTCCAGATTCAAATATCGAAGAATCTGCCGCAGCGGGGCGGTGTATTTTTTTGAAAAGGGTGAAAAACCACTTTTGAACCTATTCTTGTGGAAAGTTCGAGGTGCCTGCCGTAATAGTTACCAAAAATAATTGCAAAAGCTATCCACTTTGAATTTTACATAGATGTTTTTTCTACTTTATTTGCAATTCCAACACACAAGGCGTCAGCGACCACCGCTGCCACATCATGCCGCAACCATATCGCACAAGGACACTACTTTTGCATATGCACATATTGTATACAGTAACAAATGCGGGACCACCAGAGATATCAACTTTTAGAGGGGAGTGGGTAGCATGTGCAAGATAACGTCTGTAGTTCTTCCTACCTTAGAACATGGTTCTTACGTGAAGTTTAGAAGATTACTGCGGAATTTAGTTTCCAGCATTGCGATTGCCTGAATCAGCCATTTGCCGAGCATAGGTTAATATGAGAAGAGTTCTCTTCGTGCACAGCACATCAGAGAACCCTTCTATTATCAACCTGAACTCTCCTGAATGAGTTTCTGGCAGAAAGATTAAAAAAGAAAAAGAAAACACAAAAAGAACTATCTCCACTTTTCATTGTCCCCTCGCTGTCAGATATCATCCTACAAAATGATTAACTCTTTTGAAAAAAGGTACACGACGATGATGTTATGCATACGCAGCATAGCCGAAGTGAAAATTATACATAGAAACCCGGATAAAATGTGAAAATGCACGGATATCGCAGCCATTGGTCGCTTCCGCGAAGGCCAGAGCTTGCGCGCGGCTGCGACGCGCTTCCGCGGAAGCGCCATCGTGTGGGAATCACCGGGCAAATCTTCGAGGTCCGAAGTGGTGTCAGCGGCCAGCCACCTATGGCCGCTAGTGGCCATTGCGGCATCACGCCTGTGGTAGCTGTCGTAGCATACACCTCAAACTTTCCGAAAAGAAGTGGTACAAAGAGGGTTTTTCCCACACTTCCGTAAGTATTTGTGTGCACTACCTGGATAAGCGTGCTCTGAGGAATCACCTGATTGTGTGTGGATGAAGGAACACGAGTAGCAGCATCAAGTTAGCCACGTGATTTTATTACCAGGACACTCGATCTGATTTCAATGCAACCTTGTTTCATCCTTGTCTATGTGATGAAAGACACTAGTCGGTTGCTTTCCTCATTTATTTTCTCAAAACAATCGATTTAAAGCTCATGAAACTCAGGCCAAATGAGTGTCCCCAACGCCATAGTGGTTCAACAAGACGACCGCTTGAAACACTCGCACTTGATGGAAGCCGCCGTTGGAAACAACACAAGGTGGCATTGGTGACGGGCAGCATAAATGTGTCCGAGTCGAATGTATTCAATGAAATGCCCGAATATGCTAGCGTCCGAATTATTGACCCACACTTCGGAGAAACGTATCATTGGAACAACTGCTTCTCTGGCATCGTCCGAAAATTACTTGTTTGGATGCCCCCTTAACTGTGAGAGATAAAAAAAATGACGCGGCGAGGAGCGGTCGTTACCTATTATCGTCAATCTTGCAAACTTTAGCGTAGCATATCCGGGACTAAAAGTGAAGGGGGGGGGGGAGTGTGATAGTTGTGTCCACCTTCAGTTACGGATGCCTCCACCAAGGCTTAAGCATGGCGCATCGGGCAGTTAAAGAGGGCGTGGCTGTGTCAAAGGCTAGTGCACAAATTGGTAACCGTAACGGTGCACTAATGGTAGACGCATGGAGGACTACCAAGTGCTAGTAGAGCCATCCGTTGTTATAGGCGAACACAATTAGTATACCCTCCGATGTGTTCACTTTCGTCCTCATGTTGACTCGCGGATGTGTCCACTTCTATTTCTTAGATTGCTAGGAGACCATACATGATCATCATCTGTCAACAGGGAGTCTGCTAATGCCCCATCATGAGCGGAGAACTCGTCCACAAAAAATTGGATGAAAATACGACTTGACGTGCTTCTAATCCGGATTAGGTTTGATTTTTTTTGATTTGAACAAGTGCTTCCGAGAAAGAGAGAGTTGAAGCGGTGGCTTGGACACAGTTGTCTTCATGAGGTGACCATTCGCTCTAGCTTCCTAACTTCTCTGACCTGACGTAAATCCATGATCACAAATGTATCCAAATCATCAACTCCGTTGAGGTTTCTTCTACAAACTCCCTCAATGACAAAATATCGGCATCCCTCGCTCTCGAATATTGACTCACCGAGCCAAAGCGCCGCTTCGCGGCGCTTTGTCTCGGACCCGTGTGCCACGTTACTTTTGGGCCAGTTCAACTCCAAAAAAAGATTTATCCCGAGCCAAAGCGCCGCTTCGCGGCGCTTTGTCTCGGACCCGTGTGCCACGTTACTTTTGGGCCAGTTCAACTCAAGAAAATCACTGTCATCCACACGAAGCGCAGCTTCGCCGCGCTTCGCGGATGACAGTGATTTTCTGCGAAGCTGAAGCTGCATAGGTGGTAACTGCTTGGAAAATCAATTGTACCATTTTAAAATTGGAAGAAATACTTCTCTCAACCACAGCTACACAGATCTTCACTTAAGCAGTCTTTTATCAGCAGTGCGAACGTAAAAACTCTATGCTTTTGCGATTTTTGTGCTCGTCAAAATACTGGTGGTGGTATGAAGGGAAAAACTTCGCAAATCTGTCATTCCTCTCTCATCAACTTATTGTTAAGTTAGACGGTCGATTGCTTTCCTCTCCTGACCGAAAACACGGCATATTCTCATTAGTAAGCTGTATTGGAGCAGTGCGGGGGCAACTCCCGTTCAACTCTTGAGTTTTTGGATGATTCATGGCTTGGATTGCGAAATCACACACGTTCCATCAATGTTTCCTCCTTACATCCTTCAAAAACCTAGGATTTCCCGTTTTTCTCGGGAATTACGCGTCCTGTTTGAGGATTTCCTTGTTGTACACATACATATACCATGGGCGTGTCATTGGGCGGGTCATTTGCCCGCCTTTTCCGGCGATTGAGCCTGTGGCGGCGGGCGAAGGAGGTGGGGCGAGGCGAGGCGATCAATGACAGCGTGACCTGTCATCCCTCGCGCGGCGATGGGGGGGTCTGCGCTTTATATAGATTAAGATCACTAGGGAACACTATCATAACACAGCCTTCCTCGAAAAATCCATAGGTGTAACACAAATGCTGGCCATTATCAGCTTTGGAGGGAAATCACAGCCCCCCTAATGAACGACTAACTCCTTGAATTTTCCAGGATTCCTTCCCAGGATACTCGCCCTTCCTGCAGGGGTCGCCCTGTTGGCCCGTCACGGATTCGTACAAGTCTTACTTTTCCTAAAACGGCCAATGCGGATGAAGAAATTCGACGGGTTTTCTACTGTTTTTTTTTGTTTGATACACCTTGAGTGTATGAATAAATGAACAAGCAAATGAATTATGGCAGCGCAAGATAAAGAATCCAGCGTGAGACACTGGCGGATTGTTCGTCAACTTCGTCGCCGTTCACTGGACAACTGTGAACTATTGACGCTACAGGTTACCCGGCAAACGCTTCCGGGTCACCCTGTGTTATTACCTGAACTGCTCCTTCTTGCATGAAAATATTCAGTAAGTATCTCTAGAGATACCTTGCGCAGATTTGCAGAGTGGTGAAAGCGAGGAACCTCCCCTGGGCACGAGGTGGGATAGAAGAACCGGATTTCGGAAACATATGTACGTATTCTCTTCAGGGGTCTACACCACAAAATTTCTTACCCTCATATCAGTATGCGTTGAGGTCGAGTCCGTTGCTTTCTTGCAAATGAATGAATGAATGAATGAGTGAATGATGGAATGAATGAACGAATGAATCAATGAATGGATGATGAAATGAATGAATGAATGAATGAATGATGGAATGAATGAACGAATGAATCAATGAATGGATGATGAAATGAATGAATGAATGAATGAATGAATGAATGATGTTATGAATGAATGAATGAATGATGGAATGAATGAACGAACGAACGAATGAATGAATGAATGATGGGATGAATGAATGAATGAACGAATGATGGGATGAATGAATGAATGAACGAACGAACGAACGAATGAATCAATGAATAAATGAATGAATGAATGAATGAATGAATGAACGAATGGATGATTGAATGAATGAATGAATGAATGAATGAATGATGGAATGAATGAATGAATGAATGAATGAATGAATGAATGAATGAATGAATGAATGAATGATGGGATGAATGAACGGATGAATGAATGAATGAATGAATGATGGGATGAATGAATGAATCAAATAAACACAGGTGGGGGCTCAAGTTATTGTATGGCCTTTGCCTCTTTGTTTCTCCGCCAGAAACCCATGCTTTAATCCTCCTTTTTGTGTAGAATAGAGAAAGGTTCAAAGTATCTCTTGATTAAAACCAGGTCTTCTGTGAGGGTTTTACTTCCGAGCAGTTGTACTCGAAACAGATTTTTGAAAAAAGCGGGTTATCGTGCCAATTGGTCCTGCAAAATCCACAAAATTTTCAAATAGCCTTCATTGCTCAGATATGTTGAAGCGCAAGAAGTGCTCTTTCTAGAGATGACCGGGCGTTTTCATAAATGCAGATTACAAGAAACATAGGAACGAAAATTAAAAAAAAATAAAATTTTTCCTGCAAATGAAGAATCAAATAGATGGATAATCCAGAATTACAATTAAGTGGTAGAATTATTTTGCGGAAGCGAAAAGTAGACAGCACGTGCTCTGTGAACGCTCTAAACATTTCTCATTCGAAACCAGGGATATGTTGCCACATAGGCGAGAATGTCAAACAAGAAAGATGGAAGAAGCAAAAAGAACAACTTCAAACAGAAACGAAATTGTCGAGACGCAGCCGAGTTGTCACGCATTATTCACGAGAAATTTATTGTTTGAAGAAACACCATGAACACTGACACTCCTGCTAACGAAAGCATCCGCTAGGCGCTGCCTCTTCGGATGGGCTCAAACATTTGTTGGCGTGTCCGAATCCGGCGAATAAGCGCAACTTTCGGGAAACACTGCTATCAGATGAGCGCGGTCTTATAAGAGGGAAACGAAAGGACCTGTGAGCGGGGCGGCTAGTGCATCGTCTCGGTGTGGATATTGGTACTAGGCAGAATTAGTTCGTGGATTGCATGTCAGTTTAATTGGAGGTATGAGATGAATTCTTGACGAGAGGTGACGAAATTCGGAAAGTCACAACACGCATGCAAGTCGGTTTCTATCATGGAGGAGAAGCGAAACTTGGAAAAGATATTAGTGCAGAGCTGCTAACAATGCTAACAAGCTGTTTCTTCTCAGATGGAAATTCAATGACAAAGTCTATAGCGCTGGATCCGTGTACCTACTCGTTCTGAATTCAGTAAGTTTTTAGAATAAGCTAGTACTCATCAAGTCACCCTGTGGGAAATTTCATCGACTGATTTTATTAGAAAAACTTACTACTATCAGATCTCCTTGACTCTTACTCTGCATTTTTCGACATCGTTTTGTCATCAGAGGTAGAAGATTCCTTGGTTTTTATAGTGGATGGTCTTAATCAAGGAATACAAATCTCTAACCTAGAACCTGCTTACTAATCAAACTGTGCTTGTACGACACTCCAACCCAAGTCTGTGTTACTGCAGGAGGCGAAAGCTCATGAAAGATTAGCTACCCTGATGAAACCCTGGCTGAAGTAATCTACAGGGAAGATGAACTTGAAGAAAAAGACTGCAAGACTTCTGCTGTAAGCTTAGTTTATTTATTACTTTAGTTTAATTTATTATTCGTTCATTTTTTAAGTTTCAATTTGACCAGATTTTTTTCTAAAAAAATGTCAGTCCAACGAGTAGATGGGTGCAACCTGCCTATTACCAGCTGGTATTTCGAATGCGAAATGTTTTTCACCTCCAAAACTCACAAACATTGAACCACAGTCGTTTCAGATAAAGCATAACATGAATTTCAGGTAGAGCGATGCAGTGAGGAAAGTAAGTCTCCGCTCTAAAAAAGAAGGAAACGAATACTGCAGGATTGCTAATGATGTAGCTCGCCTGGAAATCTCGTAGGACCTCCGACATATAGTAAAAATGTGATACTGGACGTGTTGCTCTTTTATTGCTTCATTCTGTAGATGTGCTTATTTGTGAAAGTAAATGATTGTTGTTGATAGAAGTTGATTGTATATGTTCAGCGGTAGGCCAAGACTGGTATCGATCTTTATTACGGCTAACGTTTTGGCGTTCTCGCCTTGGTCAGAGCTTGGAAAGTCGAGCCATTTGTAACCTACCCTCTCAAACACCTTATCTTCCTATAGAAACATTATTCAAAAGATCAGAGGACTCAGAAACAAAACCAGAGACGCAAATAGGTTCATCTCAGTTGCAGGATAGCGGGTAGAGTAATGGACCACCTAGTACCAAACCTTGCCGCTAGGAGTATTTAAGGTGCCTTAGAGAAAGTAAATGAGTTTGGATCCTTAAGTACCCAATTTTTTGTCACGTACCTACATGACTGGTTCGTATTTCTCCACTGATACATGCAGGAAACTGATGAAATCACTTGTTCGAGTGGGGCGCGAGTAACGCAGTGGCAGAGTCTCCACTACCACCTAACACCGCGAACTGCCCAACTGGCTCTATCCCGCTCCATATTCTTTTATTCCTTCGAGGTCATATGGATGGTAGAGATCGTTCAACTGGTAGCGAATAATAGTGGAAGGATCCTGGATTGACACGTGGTCATTTTCACTTTGCATCGAGCAGGCTTGATAGTACACAACCACATCGCTTACCATCAGTCTGTGAATACACCAATATTCACTCTCCTCCGAATGTCCTATAACAGCTCCATCTGGGAGGACAAAGCGCTGTCTGCTACATTTGATACCCCGTTAGTGATTGTGTAGGGCACATGCGCATCAAAAAGACTCTACGATTCTGAAATGAAGTCGAATGTGTGGCGCATTCCCGAATAGGTATCGATTAACGCCGACCACGTTATTTATTTATTACGCGCGTGGGCGTGCACCACGAGTATCCGGTACTGATAGATGAGGAAGGAAAAGACCAATGGAAAGAACAATCTATACAATAGCAGTGGGTGAAAGGCAGAGGTCGGGATTGTTATGTAGAATCTACCCACAAAAGGCATCGATATAGTGCTTATGCTCTTATCTTCTAAAGACTAAGCATCATGGATAATGAGAGGATATTGCGAACAATGACAAGAGATTCAAATTAAAAAAAAACAAAAAAGTAGCATCGGTCAAGTGCAGTTAAATACCGAATAATGCCATAGCTTCAACTGAGAGTTGAGAGCTCTCAAACTGACTGTGTTAAATACCCCGGATAAACCCTTTTTTACCGAGTCTTTCTTAGTTGCACCACCTTCCTGGACATGGAGATTACCATTTGCTAGTCACCTCGAATCTTGAATGCCCTAACTTCTCAAGCATGCCATGGAGTGCTAGGACAACTAATCCGTGAAGAATTTTATGCACTCAGGAGTGGGTCGTGTTTTTTTTTCTCCTTCAGCTCAACATACGGGGTCTTGAGTTATTATTCGTTATTCCACTAGAAGGTATGGTATCATACAAGAAACCATTCATTCTGATCACTAGTTCATGCCCAGAGCTGTTTTGAACATTGTTAAATTCTAAAATACCTTTGTGTTTAATTCTGANTTTTCCCTAGTGGTCGCTTCCGCCGGTGCGTTGGTTCTTGGTCCGCTATCCACTGACCATGGGCGAACTGGGGAAAGTGCGATAGTAGGCGCTTCCGTTGGAACACTTCCTAATATTGGGTTGGGCAATAAGTTCGTGCGGTTTTTTCACCTCAACTTTATTCTGGGAACCAAGCTTTGTTTGACTGCATATCAGTAGCCATTTTGTAGCCCTTGATTTACTCTTTGCAAATATTCTAGCCGATTTCCTCAATTCTCGCCACACCTCATTTTTTATCGCCTGTAGTGTGAAGCACCATTTCGACTAAGACGACAACCTCCGACCACTCATAGTGCTGGACAGAAACCAATTGAGCTCAAAAGTCAACAGAGATCAAAGGCAAGCAAAGAGAAGCTACTTCTGTCGAAAGGATGGCGCAGAAATGGGTGCTCGCCTCAGTGAGGTTAATTTTAGCCCAGAGGATGTCCCCCCTTCCAAAAGTGGAGTTTGAACAGCAGTGAGACGTTTACGGGCCAGGTTTTGCTCCAGATGTAAAGAAGAATCACTAGGAATGTTAAATTCTAGCGGCAACTAAGTTCAACTGATTCAGTCCGCGAAAAAAAAAAAAACTTCGAAGGGCTCAGTATGAGGTGATCCCTCACATTGAGAGGGCGCACCGGCACCGGGCAAATTCCACTAGAACGGTATCCGACATTCTAGAATAGAAGGTAAATCCACTCATACAATCTCTACAACCCTGAGCAGTACCTAACCACTTATTTTGGTTATTTTCTTGGGCAATTTTTAGAGTTCCACTGTGAAATTGCAGTCAGGAGCCACAAATTGGGTCGTCCCAAACAATATGGCTCTTCATGGAAAGGGAATCGAGGAGCTGCCCCGTCTCTGATAATGTTAATAGCGGAGGAAAGGGGCTACATACATCACTTGTTGTGATTGACGTTGTTCGTGAAAAGCAGTAATTCTAGTGCCCCTGAAAAACCGCACGAACTTATTGCCCAACCCAATAAGTGACATATTATTAATCAATGTCCAAATCGCTGTAGAAAATAAGTTGAAAAAAAAAACCGCACGAACTTATTCCCTAGCCCAAGGTGTGGTTTATTCCCCTTTTCAAAGGCTCCATGTGGATATATACGTTGCTTTCCAGTCATCGACCATTTTCGACTCTATGTCTTATACGATACAAGGTTACTGTTTAAGGAATGACGGCTCGAACGGTATCGGAGTTAACGAACTTCCATCCGTCACAATCAGAAGGAGGGNGTGAAGCACCATTTCGACTAAGACGACAACCTCCGACCACTCATAGTGCTGGACAGAAACCAATTGAGCTCAAAAGTCAACAGATATCAAAGGCAAGCAAAGAGAAGCTATTACTGTCGAAAGGATGGCGCAGAAATGGGTGCTCGCCTCAGTGAGGTTAATTTTAGCCCAAAAGATGTCCCCCCTTCCAAAAGTGGAGTTTGAAGAGCAGTGAGACGTTTACGGGCCAGGTTTTGCTCCTGATGTAAAGAAGAACTGCTAAGAATGTTACATTCTAGCGGCAACTAAGTTCAACTGATTCAGTCAGTACGCGAAAAAAAAAAAAAACTTCGAAGGGCTTAGTATGAGGTGATCCCTCACATTGAGAGTGCGCACCGGCACCGGGCAAATTCCACTAGAACGGTATCCGACATTCTAGAATAGAAGGTAAATCCACTCATACAATCTCTACAACCCTGAGCAGTACCTAACCACTTATTTTGGTTATTTTCTTGGGCAATTTTTAGAGTTCCACTGTGAAATTGCAGTCAGGAGCCACAAATTGGGTCGTCCCAAACAATATGGCTCTTCATGGAAAGGGAATCGAGGAGCTGCCCCGTCTCTGATAATATTAATAGCGGAGGAAAGGGGCTACATAAATCACTTGTTGTGATTGACGTTGTTCGTGAAAAGCAGTAATTCTAGTGCCCCCGAAAAACCGCACGAACTTATTGCCCAACCCAATAGAAGATACTTTGGACGTGTTTTCTCGAACATTTGGGAATATGATGAGTTTCGGAACTACAAATGCTAACTTTGGACATCGCTGGATACGTGGATTTGTAGGAAATTAACTAGCTCTTTCGTTCAGTCGCGTCTTGGTCAAGACTTTAGTTGTAGGAATTTCTGTGTCGCAAAGAGAAGATCTGCCGCGCTACAGGACGACGCGTCGCGTCGCGCGTCTGCGAATAGCTGTGTTTATACTTCATTGCGCCGCAATTGTCGCGCAAATACAAACTGCCCAAACACGGCTGCTCCCGTGTGGAAGCATGCGCATGCTTCTTCCCGCTTTTTGGCTCACAACCTGCTTAACTTCTCCACCAATCATATTTCGTCTGTTGTAGTCATTGCCGCGATCCTATGCGTTTGTATCATCGTGGGGGAAGGGGGCGGCGCCAGGTGGCTCCGATTGGCGCACTCGGGGCGCCCGTCGCGCCCACTTTTTTCATATCGGACGGTGTCACTCCCGTAATACATTATTTATTTGTGTTCGACGCCGCAAGAGTTTGAATAGATGGGCGTGACGGGCGGCCCGAATGCACCTATCAGAGTCGCCTTACCACACCCTTTTTCCCTCACGATGATACACCCTGACCCTATCATCTGGCTGCGAACTATTAACACCTGCTAATCGACTCGGCTGCCGTTGTCTGCTGGTGCCACGCCAAAGGAATGGGATTCTGGAGCACATTTATTTTCTAGCAGCAGTGCAACGCCTTTCATTTTACAGGAAGAAGATATTCAAGCTCGCAAACGAAGTCTTCAAACCGGTTCTTGCAAAATATGTATGCAAATCCTGTGTCTCACCACATCGAACTCTAATTTATTACCTAATTTGGCTAATGTGGACGAATGAAACCTTTAAAGAAACTCTTCATCAAACATGATATCCTCTCTTTCCACCTACATATGGTGATTCACATGGTTCTGGTTGGCGAGGAAAAGCAGAAGGTGTAAGCTCTGCCGAAACATTCATCCAAGTTCTTCTCAGAATCCATGTCTTAGGCCTTTTCAAGAGCTGGAAAAGAGCGTTTTCCTGGTCATTTATGACCATAAACCACTTCTGGAAACTTCTTACACTTGTTCTTCCCGAAGAGATTATCCTTAATAGTCCGTAATAGCAACAATTACACTTTCTCCTCTTTTTTCCTAGTGGTGAATAACCTGACAATGACGCGTATCCGACAGGTCTTCTTAACATTCCGTTCGCGACGTTTTGTTGGTGCTACCGGTTTGTGATTTTTCTTTTCAAAAGGTGTCATGACGTGATCGTGACGAATCCTTGCTCTGTAAGATCTTACACTTTTTGCACTTTTATTGCTTTACAATCTCTAAACAGCTATTTCTTTATTCCCAAGAAGTTCGTGACGCTGTTTGAAGTTTGTTTGAGTTTTTTTTAGTAGAAAAGCCTTAGCTTCAATTTATTCGTTTATTTATTTATTTATTTATTTATCTTTTTACCGATCTATTTATTTACTTATTTATTCAATTATTTAATTTGTTCATTTAATCATATATTCGATGTGCACGGAACAGGAAGACACTGGAATATGGGCGGAACCCCTTTCGAAGGCCTCGGATTGAAAGACCAGCCTGTAGATAACTCGTTGGAACACGTCGTGCGCGGCGCGGCTGAGCAGCATACGCGCGCGGCGCGATCGCGTCGCGGCGTTCCTGTTCACCTCCTCCGTTGTCCTGCACCTTGTACGTCGCTAAAATAGCACATGGAGCGAAACGAAAATGACGTCATATGTATGCGTGGATGGGCGGAGTATGCCGGGTGTACGAGTTTAACGTTCCGTAGATTTAACGTCAAACCTGGTCCCCGCTGAAAACAAGGGATTTGCAAGCGTTTGGGCACGAAGTGCATTCCTCGTTTAATTCATGCAAATGGTGGTGCTGTCACACAAATATGGGTTATTCTCATATGACATTTGGTATAGTATAATTTGGTGCATCCTATAGAACCAGACACTCTGGAGGTTTTCGCGTGGATTTCTTATTCCTGGCTCACCATGTCCACAAAATTGCGGTGAACGTCGTTCACTCTATTGTGCGAATTTTTGAATACTTGTGATAATTTTCGCCTACCATTAAACTCCCGCTTCTATGAAAATCAGTGAATCCTCTCCCTTCCTCTTCATTTTTCATTTCTTCATTCCGTATCAATCGATAAGAATAAGTAGAAACAGCGTTCTCTGCAAAACCCATTCCGTTTTAATAGACCACCGCACTGTGCGGCGCGCTTTGTTTGTGTTGATGTTCAGGTTTGGGCGTTTCTTCCTGCGTCTGGGTCGATATTCGGAAGCTTTTTTGACCACAGTTCCAGACTCATTCACTACTTGTTCTCTGGATATTTATATCACGTCTTCCTGACTGTTTTTACCCTGCACTCTCACTGTTTTTCCAAGAAGTGGACGGCCTCTTTGAAGTGTTTCCCAGTTCACCATAGCCTTCAGAAGAAGTAATGAAGGTACTGAATAACTAAATCATATTGAAATCAATACTTAGATTTTCTTCAGGGCCTGAATTATTTTTGTAACTTTCCGAAGTTGAAACTACGGTCATTTTCCCTGCAACTATTGATTTTCCGGAGTAGTTTTTACTAGCTCTGGTGCTCCTATATCAATAACTCTCAATAATGAAAACTGTATGGATTTTGCCGGGAAATATAAGGAACTGATCTGGAATCTCCCTAAACTCAAACGGGCACTACCTAACTTTCTGGCAGTGAAAACTTGCCTAAAAATGTTCAAAAATTTCAAACCTGGACCTGAAAAAACCTTCTCTCGGAGGAAGTGCTCACAGAAAGTTAGGATGGATTCAACCCATTCATTCATTCATTCATTCATTCATTCATTCATTCATTCATTCATTCATTCATTCATTCATTCAACCCATTCATTCATTCATTCATTCATTCATTCATTCATTCATTCATTCATTCATTCATTCATTCATTCAAGTTCATTCATTCATTCATTCATTCATTCATTCATTCATTCATTCATTCATTCATTCACGCATTCATTCATTCACATTCATTCATTCATTCATTCATTCATTCATTCATTCATTCATTCATTCATTCATTCATTCATTCATTCATTCGTCTCATTCATTCATTCATTCATTCATTCATTCATTCATTCATTCATTCATTATTCATTCATTCATTCATTCATTCATTCATTCATTCATTCATTCATTCATTCATTCATTCATTCATTCATTCGTCATTCATTCATTCATTCATTCATTCATTCATTCATTCATTCATTCATTCATTCATTCATTCATTCGTTCATTCATCCATTCATTCATTCATTCGATTCATTCATTCATTCATTCATTCATCCCCTCATTCATTCATTCATTCAATCATTCATATCTATCATATTTACAACCTCTATAGACATTCTTCATATTTCTCCGTAAAGTCGTATTTGCAAACCACACCAGAATGGCTTGTACATATTTTTAAAGTTCTTTTTTACTTTTTTTTGGTAGGAAAATCAGGTCAAAATTGTAAGTTCGGCTATGCACCACATTATGAGCCGATATCGCTGTACCTATCGACCTTTGCTAGCGGACAGATGATGTAGATGACCTTCGATATTAAGAGATCACTAGAATGCAAGCGGCAAAAACCTTGTAAACGCGCACTTTTGAGCCTTGATCCTTGTCTCCCTGTCACATGATATGGATTTTCAATTAAAATGATGTGATTCCAAATAATTGCACTCAGGTATCCTTCTTCTCTCGATTTTTGATCAGCTATCGTGTGCTGGTGTGTCACGGCCTCAAGATGGCGCCTGGTTTCGTAGATTTTCGTGGTTCTAGTCATTTATTATACCTGGGTGACGGCCGGTGAAACAGCCTAACAAACCATGTTATCTACGAAAACTTCAAAGTTTTACACGAATTCCACCCATAGTTGCGTTCACTTTCGGTTTTTCCTACTCTGGAGTCACATTGTGAAACTACGCAAGAGTGGATCTTTGAATCTCCCGTCCAAATATGATTTCATTTTCCAGAGCTATTGTATTCCTATTTTGCTACCATGAAGATCTCCTTTTGTACTTATCTTTATGAAATCATCTCTGATGAGCTATCCTTCTCCTAGCTTACTATACATGTCTATAAAAAAGAGAAGTGTAAGAGAAAGAACTCTAAACTTCCATGCATCGTTTTGAACTCATTGTCATAAGTTGTAAATCCTGCTATTCATACATCATGCAGCAGGGACACACCTCGAAATGTCTTTGGATGAGAAAAGTTATGAACATTTGTTCGGTCAAGCATTTTCCGACCAGGTTCTCTTACCTTCCAGTGACGTTTTCCTATTTTCCAATCTGTTTATGGAGAAACTTTCCAAAAATTTGCTATTCTTGAATTCTGCTTGATTGTGCATTGCTTCTGCTGGACTCCTACTTGAGGACCACACACCTCTCATTATGGTGATCAATAGGAGAGTGTCATCCAATTTAGCAGTACTGTTAAGCCTCGAGTACTTTGGTCTTTGTGGACCTTTCAAAGGATATAATCCCCTGATTACTAAGCTTTCACCCTCCGCCTTAAATGCCCAGATCCAACGCTTTTTAACTCATTCATTTGTCTATTTATTTATTTATTTATTTATTTATTTATTTATTTATTTATTTATTTATTTATTCATGCACTCAAGATGCACAAGCCAAACAGAGGCGCCTACTAGCAGAAAGAGCTGAAGATCAGAATAGCAAAAAAGAGAAAAATATAACACAATTTGAAAGCTGAGCTATGTCACATGAATGACATTGATGGAAGGGATCTGAATTTTCTCTTTCTTTTCCTCCTCTCTCTCCCTGTCTTGGTATGCTCTCGCAGAATATGAACGTCTTGTTTTAGTCTGATCTATAATATGATCGTGAAATCATCTTCCCATCCATTACCACTGAGTTTCCAATTATTTACCTTCAAAGAATCTTGCGCTTCCTGGGCGGGTCCATCTGCTGCTGGAGGCTTTGATCGTTTTGCTGTCTCTGAATTTATATGCTTGCGAAACTGCTGTTCTATCTTTGTGGAAACTCAAAGACTCAAATCAAACTCAATAGAAAATTGTTTATATACATACAGTGGCGGTCAAAAGTATTGCAACAAGTGGTTTTTTGGAAACAATTCTTGGATGATAACGCTCGAAATCGAAATGTCTCTGGAGTGTGCCGGAACCAAGCACACTCAGCTTAGGTTAGAGTAGCTTGAGGAACAGGGCTGTCCTTCAAACTGTTGACAGAGTGGGGTAGGACACAGAAAGATCCTCAGAGGGCCCCTGCTAAATTGACATCAAATGCGATGGTGAATGCCAGTCAGTGATTGGCGCACATACTTTTCCCAATGGGTAGGAGCCGAATATGTTGCGAGGATCTCAATTCGTGGTGATACAACGACTATGGGCATAATTCTGTGAGATATTGTGGACAGTGGCAAATGACAGATTCCGACATCCGCGAATAAATTCCTTTCTTTGAAAAAATATTTGGTGAAATGTGTTGAAATTTTTATGTGAGCAGTAAATACTTATGCGGAATAGAATAAAGCTGAAACCTCACCATCCCACCAAATACTTTCTCAAAGAAAAGAATTTATTCACAGAGGTCGGGATCTGTCATTTGCTACTGTCCACAATATCTCACAGAATTACGCTCATAGTCGTTGTATCACCACGAATTGGGTTCCTCGCAATGTATTCAGCTCTTATCCACTAGGGAAAGTATGTGCGCCGATCACTGACTGGCATTCACCATCTTATTTGAGGTCAGTTCAGCAGGGGCCCTCTGAGGATCTTTCCGTCTCCTACCCCACTTTATCAACAGTTTAAAGCACAGCCCTATTCCTCAATCTACTCTAACCTATGCTGAATGTGTTTGGTTCCGGCACACTCCGCAGTCCTTTCGATTTCGGGCGTTATCCTCAAAGAAGTGTTTCCGAAAAACCACTTGTTGCAATACTTTTGACCGCCACTGTATGTAGTTTGCTCGAAGTTTTTCATTCAGAAACCTTACGCCATCAACCTCCACTGTCCGTCCAAGTATCCGAGGTCCTCATTTCCAAATTCGAGACGTTCAAGGACATCTGGTAAATAAAGGCAAGTCATCGTTCTTTTCACAAAATCCGTTCGCCATCTCATAAAAACTCGAATGACCCTTTTTATGCGAGTTTTTCGAAAATCGCCCTCTGCACTCGTCTGTCCGAGTATTCGAGAAAAGTCTTCGAGCCCTCATGGCTCCGATCCAGGTTTTCTATGGACTTCCTCCTTGACTGCTGTCCAGCATCGATTTCATCATCGGAAGAGAGTTTGTGGCAGGATAACTGGTTCCAGAGTTTCAGCACAAGTTCTTGCTGGCTCTTCGCGCCTTTTGTGGTCTTCAAGCGTTCTGGATGGAAGTATAATAGCCACTATTGGCTGAAGCTTGTCCTTTCTAAGCTTCTATAGCTTTCTCGCTATTCAGAGCTCTGGTGTAGACAATCAAGCTATCCCGCCTTTTCTGAAGCATTCACTAAGATCGCATTCTCAAAAATTGTTTACCAGTTCGTTTTTAGTTTCTTGTTTTGTTTCTATTTTTATTTATTCAAATATTTTCTTAAGAACATAGAATTGGCTACCAGAGAATTTTCCTTAGAACATAACATTGGTTATTGGAGATTCTTCAGAATTTCGGCTATCCTTTCCCGTCCTTTGGTTGATATCTAGCTTTCCTCCATCACCCTTCCTTGTTGTGCTTGGTCTAAAAGTCATCCACCGACATTTATTTTTCATTCCGAATTTCCCGGTCTAGAATTGAAATTCCTTGGCATGAGAATGTAGTGAAATTTTCTACTACTTCTTATCTATAGAGATTGGAAGACCAGGTCCCATCCTTGAGCAACAGTGTTTCGATTGTTTGGGAAAGATGTATCATTTGCTCAAAGACTTTCGAACAAATCGTGCTATATAAATCTAATACATATCAAGAAATTATCATGGGCTGAAGAGGAATTCATGGGCTTTTATACGAATCTGAATTGTTTGTTTTTCAACCTGATGAGACAGATCCTGATTTAAGCCTGAGTAGTTGGACAGTGGTATACGACGAGTTTTTTAAAATTTATTGTATGGGGTCCCGTCCATTTTTTGGTTGGGAAGGTTTCAATCAATCTATCTGCGCACTGGTGTATATTCACCTCCTTTTTTCTCCTTGAAGGCACTCGTATATCAGAATTGTCCAGGCTTATCTTGGATAGTGAACTTCTCGAACGCTTATTCTATTATATTTGAACCTCTCATGCTTTTCCCGACGAGATCAGTTCTTTGTCGTAATGCACTGTGGAGTGTTGGAGATGCAGTTTTGAATCGTAGAATGATCCAGATTTGGGATTTTCCGAAACTGATTTATTCGCATGAATTTTTTTCCAGGAGTGAGCATTCTGGAAGTGGTGGTTAACTTGTGGAGCTGTTGTATATACATGCACGCCTTTTCTCGAGGTCTGCCCAGGTGGCACCTCTTTATTTTCCATTTTCTCTAATTAATCCATTCAAGGCCCTCGTATGTGCACCAAGATCGTTCAGTTTTCGTCTGCTACGACATTTTTTTGGTGTAGTTTCCACTCTTCAAAATCGCTACGTCATCAGATCAAAGACACCACCCACGATGATTTGCATGTCTGAAATTTCGAATGTTTCGCAGGCTGAAAATGCTCAGGGAACTTATATAATACTTGCTCAGGTGCGGATGAGTTGTGCATGAACTTGGAAAGATCCTGGGTTTTGCTTAAGTTTCTTTACTTTAAAAAAACCAGGGACGCATTCAAAAGTGAGGAAAAATAAAACATTGCCGAATTTTCTATCCGACCACATCCTCGCAACTCAATAATCTTGGTTTTTGTCGTGGATTAGGAGCACTCAAAAAATAGTCTTCCAGTCATACTGAGCCGGCACAAGGTTGTTACACATCTTTATTAGTAGGCTTACGCTTTCCGGCGAAATCGCCTTCTTCATAGCCTGGAAGGTCAAAACCCAGCAAGCTACCTCGTTGAACGCCTCGTTAACCTTGCACAAATTCTTGACCTCTCGGTATAGTACAAACGACCGAAAAAGATATGATGTCATACCTTAATCATGATCAAGGGATGGAAATTTATACATAGTGGACGCAGCAGAGTCAGCAAAGGCGCTAATAGAGAACACATAGAGTATTCCAGGAGCTCTCGGGAAAGACTCATCAGTGCTCATCACAATTGGAAACCTAAGAATGTGCTGGAATCTCGAAGAAAAATTCTACTAGCGCTGACTTTGCAGCAAAAATAGGGTACGGCTCAAAAAATGTCGGAATTTGACGATCGCTCAGCGGAGACATCGTCGCTCACTGTACCCGTAATTTCTTTAAAACTGCTTTGATTAAAGAATGGTGGTAACCATAGGGTTTATATGGTTGAAAGTTTTATTTTCCCGCTCCTTCCAAGTAATCAATATATCGATTGATGCCGCGTAGTACATGGCAAGTTGAACGAAAACATGTGTACTGGACTGCAACTCAGTCTTGAATTTGATCTTCCTAGCAAGTTTGAGACAGAACCTTGGAATACTATAGTTGAAAGTTCAATATCTACAAGCTGATCTGAAGAATTCCAGACAATTCCGATATTTTCTATTTTTCGAAGAATTTCCAGATGGGTCAAACTTTGAAGTTCTTTTTCTCATTCAAGTTGAAGCAATAACCCAGAAGGTCAAATACTTTGAATTCTATGCAATTGAGACGATGTTGGTGTTGGTTTGGATTTTATTCATTCTTGTCTTCTTGTTGTCTATTATGTTGTCTATCAAAATGGTTTAGATTAGTTGAACTGTGATTTAGATTAAATAAACTGAGCGGTTTCTATGAACATTATTTTTTAATTAATAATTATTTTTTCTTTTTTATTTATTTATCCCTAGATAAAGGGGCAAATGCAAGCTAGCGGCGTCCAATTTTCAAAAATTACAAAAAGTCCCCGTCTGTTATCACCCGCCTACTCGTTTACTCGATAACGCTCGTCGATGGTTTCACTACTCGATTGCGTCGACCTTCACTCAACAAAACATTGCATCAAGGAAATTGAGACATTAGCGGACGCCACGGTGAATATCAAGAAACTCTGCAACGGGTTCTTATGAAGAAATGGCCTAAGCAGCTTTCAGCTGCTCCTGGATTTGACCGGAAGCTAGGAATAACTTAAGAACTTGCTGATTTCGCTATGTGGCAAAAGTATAGTGAACCATACTAGACACTTAATTTTTGTGATTCTTCTCAAAATCTGCAGCGAGGAAATACTAGAGGATGCTGGACACCCAAGGTCACATTTCCTCATCAGTTCTTTCTTGGAAACTTTTCAGATTTGCTTTACAAAATAGATAAAAATTTTTCACGGCGAGTCTATTTTCAACTTCTCAGTTTTATAAATGTTTTTGAACATTCTCTGATATTTAAAATTTATACCATTGGAAGGCACTAGTCTCATTTTACATAAAGCCTATGATCCTTGCTCCAGCAGCAACTATTATATTTCCCCAGAGACAGAGTCCCATCTCACAAGGGAAGGATACCAAATGTCCGTGGCATTTCGAAATGAGATATACCTAGCAATGTGAAGTTGGGAATGCTGATCTGTAATGTGTTCCCCATTTGTGCTCTGTCCCATTGCAGGAAAAGTTATGACCTTGCATGTGCAGTGTATACGTACATGGACTTTCTACAACCATCTACCGTAACCACACGGAAACCGCGTTGCCACGCAAAATGGATACAGAATCTGTGATCAGCAGTCCAAATAACCCCATATGCAAAATATCACCGAAGGAATACCCGTTTACGCCGGTTTGCCAAAGATGGAAGTGCTCGTACCAGTCGTATCAAGGGAGACATACATATGTGGGCACAAGCAAGTTCAGGCACCTCACAGAACCCTTCCAAATTTTGCAGAGAAGAGAAGGGTTATTTTAGGCGCTGACCACAAATGTCAACATAACTTTGAGTGGCACTACCATTTGGATGCCGAAGTGGACAACTTATTTCGGTTCCCCACAGTGCTTCTACCGTAACCCTAGAAAAATGGGATTGCGGTTCAAAGTGGGTACGATATTCGTGTTCAGCACCTCAGATAACCCTACTATGGGGAGTTTCAGCGTTTAAAAAAATTCTTGAAAATTTGAACCACGTAAGCACCATACACCTACCATTACCAGTTGCACTGCTAACAAAGACGAGGTGATGAGAATCCTTCAAAAAGCTCCCGCACTTTCAGATCGTGGAATTGCAAGTGAAAAACGTTATAAAATAGCATAGAATCGATTCTCAAAGGAAAACAGCACGTGGAATGGAAATGCAAAAAGCTGAACTGCTGAAGGGATTGAACCTGGGACTGCTTCCTTGAAGAGCGAGACACTTACCACTACACCACCACTCACCTGATCTACGCGATCAATGAGACCTCCATGAATGATCCGGCTTAGGCAAATCGGGTGTAGATGAACATATTCTCTCATGAAATTTTGCATATAGGGTTATTTAGATTGCTGATAACAAATTCTGCACCCCTTTTGCACGGCAACTTCATTTTCATACAGTTTCGGCAGATGAAAGTAGAAACTGCACATATATACTGCACATACAACGTCGTAACTGTTTCTGCAGCGGCAGAGAGCGCCGACAAAGAACATAACGGGGATCAGCATGGTCAGCTGTACACTAAGAGGCATACCCCATTTTAAGATCCCACGGACATCTGGTATCCTTCCCTCGTCAGTTGAGATTTCATCGGATTCCTAATCCGATGTTCCAGCATTTTCTGAACCCGATATGCTGATTACGATGATCTACCTGACAAGGGAAGGATACTTGGTCAGTGTGACCATTCATAGACAGGTGTACATTGCATTATGCAGCTTTCAACGCTGATTTCAAATCCGTTTTCAAAATCGGCCAAACTGCTCTCTTTGACAAATTATGGCCATTTTTGTTACCCATCTGCGAGTCCTGAGATTAGTGTACAAAGAGGCCTCTTAGCGTAAAAATTAGTCTCTCTTCCTCCCGGAACGGAAACTCGCAGATTGAAATTCTCCCGAATTATAATACACACTTTCCAAAGATTGGCGTGTGTCAAAATGGGGTCATTAAATGAAAAAAATCACTTTACAACCGCGATGTTCACAGTACCAGAAATGGGCATAACTCGTCAAAGAGAGCAGTTTGGCCGATTTTGAAAACGGTTTTGAAATCAGCGCCGAAAGCTGCATAAGGGAATATCCAGCTCTCTATGAATGGCCACACTGACCGAGCATCTTTCCCTTGTGAGATGTCCTGACATGGTCATTAGGCTGAAAAGTTCGCCATTAAGGAACAAATAAATTTACCAATCTTAGGCACCGTTCAGCACAAGAATTTACAAGGGCTAGTTCCTGAGTATTAACATACATACATAAGAGTTCATATTTTTGGTTGCTTTCTTCTTGGAAATACTTCCCTTCATCTTGCCGGGGCATCGCCAGCTAGCCTTTGCCCGCAGGCTAGCTGGCTAAATTTAAATTTAATGGATGGTTTCATGGTGGAGCGTGTTTCCAAAGAGACCAACCTTAATCTGCATATGTCAATGATTGCTCATTCAGTTTTGCTTGCTATTCTTTTTCCTTCTGGTTATTGACGAATAAACGAATAAACGAATAAACATAGACGTGTGGAATCACTTGAAGTGTAAGTTTGATGCCCAAAATTATGGACATGAAAATAATTGTGGTCCACGCCAGTTGCACAAACTGCCGTTCAGGCTCACATAATTGATGTGAATGAAGAACATTTCAAGATAACCCCTATGAGCACCTTTTACCGTGCCGAAGCAAAACGCACGGAGAAAATGGTGATTAGATTTGCGATCAGCGCGGTGAATAACCCTTGCGAACATGCTTCAGCCACGTCCAGAGCAAAACTCGCGAAAATCAATAAAATCAATAAATCAGTAAACTTGTTGCTCAAAATGGCTGTCAGATCCGTGATCAGCGTGATGGACTGCCCCAGTGGGCACATTTCTGTCTGGATTGGAGCTAAACTGAGAAACCCGATAAAATCGATCGATAAATCGATATTCGGATCGATAACATCCTGCGGGGAGTAGCCTAGAACCCAGCTTGGTTCGGATGGTGTTCCATGTTCCCCGTACACCTTCCTTCGCCACCTCTTTAAAATACTCGTTCTCATCGTTTGAATTTGGCGCCCACGCGCGCGCCAGGATTTTGAAAAAAATTGTCGTAAGCGTTACTATAGTCAACTCCAAATGTCCGCAGACAAGAGTTGGGGCCGCGGCGCGGGTCTCTCGCTGTCTGCTGCACGGATTCTGCGTAGCATGCTTTGAAACATGCCGAGATTTTGTGACACTTGTACATGGGGCCAGCACGTAAAAAAATTAGGTTCTTTGTCTTTGAATGGAGAAATAAGCCAGCGCTAGGAAATCTGTAACGAGGGGTCTTGAAGGTCAATTGGAAATCTTATCTTCAACTTCTATTTACGAAAGTGAGAACTGGTATACTCGATAACAACTGATAGTCTTTTGCCCTTGCAGTTTTGTTCCGTCCTGTAACACAAAAGAAAGGCAAGAAGAACAGGGAAGTATGATGAAAAGAAAAATGTGATTTATGAGGAGTTGCTCAGACAGTTCGCACTGGAGAAAAATATGACTTCCAGGTAGCAATGACATGCTGGCGTTCAGTCGGTAGACAAATCGCGTTCTGCTAAACCCTCACTGATTTTATCATCATGATTAACGACTTAAACGTTTTTGATACTTTAAAAGCTCAAATAGTAGAGAAAATCGCTAGATCGCCTGCCGTTTTCCCAGACGCGATGCCTGTGCTGCTGCCGTCGTCGCAGAACCAGTTCCGACGGTCTCACTGACTTCTTTTCGGTGCCGAGAGTGCGAGATGTCGAGCGCGCGGCCGTGTACCGGTGTCGCCAATGTTTTGGCTATTTATGCGCCAATGGCGATGATCGGTCGTTTATAATCCGAAATCGCGTCGGGGGCCGGACGGCCGCTAGCAGAACGCCGCCGCCGCCCGCCGCCTGACTTCTCCGCGAACCAACAGAATCGTCACCCCACGCCATCACGCATCATGATCAACAACGAAATACAACCGATGCTGGTATGGTTGAAGTTCGCTTGCTTGAGAGATACATTTTATTGCTAGCTAAACAGAAAATTGGACTCTGAATGGATGTTTGGTTTGCTTCTACAGTTTACTCGCTCGGTCTGGAGATTGAGTGAAGGTCCCTCAAATGATTCACCGAAAAAATTTATGGTATCCCCGTATTCCTGGGGCAGGAAAGGCGACATAGTCCTTCTGCAATCCCAGCAGTACTAACTCAATTCTCATCGCCTTTTCTTGGAGAATAGCCGTACAGGAACGGGCCTTCGGTGCAAAACGAGTACAATTTTCGTGATTAAGGCATTAAACAAACCTGCTGAGCTGAATGTGGGAGAAATTTTTTAAGACAGCATCCAAGATAATTTTGACGTCTGAAATCTTGGGTGTTTTTAAACCTGAGCGATTTTACGTAAGCTGCACTGACGAAGGTATCTGCACTCTCAAGATATTATGTACAGTTGAACAAGGTATACGGATATTTCCGGACGAGCTGTAGCTGGATACCATCACCTACTATTCTTGGCTGTAGTCACTCACTTTTCTAGAAATAAAAATTGTTTTCCATGCCATTTTTTACCATTGTTTCACATTGTAGTAATCTTTTACCCTCATTCATGTCTCTTCTTCTTTTCCACTGCCCTCTATGATCCTTTCTTTTTGCTCAGACCGTCCATCTTTTCACGAATGGTGTGTAATTCTGTTATTTAGCCCGTAAGCTAAACCATAAGTTGTGCTTATTTTCCTGAGATATGTATCTCTGTGTAGCGAACATTCTAATTTCTTTCTTCTTCCAAAAAGCTGCGAAAATCCTATTAAACCAAGACAATTGTTGACGATAAAGTCAGGGTTATCACCTTTCTTGATCAACCCCACCTGCATTGCTAGACCACCCTGATATAGCGCAACAAAATTAGGGCCCAAAGAGAATCCAGAAGCCATTTTTTTGAAAATGAGTTCTGACAAAAATAAATCACTCCGTGTATGTTCCTCACAGTTGAAAACTTGAGATTAGCTAAAGTTTTTCTGTGGGTCCTGCCTTCAAGCCAACCACTCTTATCACGAATCACCTTCTATTCTTAAATTCTGTCTATACACATGGTATGACAAGGTCAATCAGACATGAGGAAGGGGTGAAAAAATCAATACCTTATTTGACTACCAGTTAAGTTATAATGGAGGAGAATACGTACGATTGTTGTTAGCGTGCTTGCCCTTTCCTTTTGTCTAGCATAAACTAAAACACACTACATATCTTCAACTCACTTACATATATTCTTCGAAATCCTGGCTGGCTTGTTTTCATTCTTGAAAAAGTCTCTACCAGTGAATAATTCTGCATTTTTTTACGCCAAACCCAACTGATATCATAAATTTTTGTTACTAAATTCTGGCGTTTTTCGATCCTGCAATCTTACAACTCTCGTTTTCCTTTGCTCTTGCAAAACCTGGACCTTTCTAAACAGCATGTATTCCCTGTTCACGACTATCGATCTTACGCTATCCCATTACTTCCTTCTCGTCCGATATTTCTAATTTTCATTCGGCTGCACTTTTGCGTGTCTCTAGTTTACACTCTAGCAATGGACCCATCGGTAGATTCCACGTCAAAGTGCGGCAGTCAAGATCAGAATCTCCTGAAACTTTGCAGAAGGGGGCTACTTCACGTTCTGAAATAGAATATGACCACCATTCTATACGGTAACACAAATTTCGCGCCATACAGCAGGCATACTGTACCAACTATAAGAGAAAATCGGTAAATAGTTGCATCAGCAACATCAATAATTGGTTAATTATATATACATATATTCGGTATATATCGTGGCAACTTGCCATAGTTTTACGCTGACAGTTTCCATATATTATCCGGAAAATCTCCGTGTAAGCAGTGCAGTCCTGAAAGGAAAGGGGATCCTGCTCAACCCGATGGGAACTTCAGATAAGAATTATGGTATATGTACGGTGGGGTCTCCCTCCTACCTTGTCAGATACTGCATATCTAGCAGAAAAACGCCCCGCAATTTCGTATTCGGCGTGAAGTTTTCTCAACGTGCACTACCTAATCGGATGGAAGATGAGCTCCATGTGTAACCAACAAAGGAGCGCATGTTGTAGAAATCGCGTACTCCCATGTTGGCCCCGCCCACAAACTCCCCAAAAACCTGCTTAGAGGCACAGTCCCACCTCAAAATCGCTTGTGTTTTTCACATTAAACAAATTCCCATTTATTGCTGATTGAAGTGTATGTGATTTCGTGCAGAACTGCTGAAAATTCCCGTTTTCAATGCGGAATTCTCGGTGACCTTGTGAGTGGAGCCATGGTGACCGCACCATATACTCCCTTGTTCGTCACACACCAAGAGAAATTTCTATTCTGTTAGGGAGCGAGTGAGTAATTCTCAGGAATACGAATTTCCTCAGAAGGTGCGCTTCCGGGGGTAGATTGGTCGGAAGACGCCTTGGGTCCGCCCCTGACTTCGCCCACTGGCTCCGCATGGATTAATGCTCGAAAACGATTTTTTTTCGGCAGTTTTGCACGGAATCACATGCCGTCCGCAACAGTCCACCGGAGATCTCTTTGTTGCGAAAATCTCGAATACGATTCTGAGACGGTAGAGTACTTCTAACCGATTGGTGATAATGGGACCGGATCCAATGGTGAATCTCGACTCTGGCGACCACTAAAAAAGAACAGGGGGCCCCCCCCCCCCAAATCGTCCCACGTCAAAAATGGGGTTGCCAACAACAGAATCTCATGAAACTCCGCATATGTGGGTCCTTTCACGCGGTGAAATATAAAACGACCACCATTTTATCCCGTAACATCGATTTTGCGAGTTTGGGGCATATGTAGTTCATCATCTGTAATAGAAAAAATCGATAAGTCACTATGTACATCAACAACATCAGTAATCGATTAATTATTTCTGTATTCTTACATGTATGTCAAATCCTATTTTCAGTTCAAATGAGAAATTTTTGCAGAGGTACATCATTGAAAGTGTTTACCAGTAGGATAGTGGGCGCGATGAGTTACTTTTTGTTGCTGCGAGAACTAATAAATCTATGGTAACTTCTGTGCACTTTGACAAAGAAACGATCACACTGCCACATTGTTCTACTTGAGGTTTTTTTTTGTCTTGAGTTGTACGATTTTCCTAACATGACTCGCTGTGCGATTAAAATTATATCTCTATATTTTTAATTACATTCCTATTGTGAATTAATTAGTATTTAATAATCAATTATCAATATAATCGACACTGTTGTTAAGTAACTTCGGTGTAAGGGCATAGTACGAAACGGAAGTTAGGCCTTTTTCTTTTTTCCATTTTTCCTTGTGAATCATGATATATTTATTGATTGATTACAGTTTTTGTAATTCTTCTTGTAATTCATTAGTTGTCAATGCGAATAATAATAAAGAATACTATTATGCATTTTTGACTATGATATTTTTGTCCCTACTGTTTTCATCACTTATTTATTGATATAAGACCACTCGCTATTCTCGTACAATTATTATTATATTACTTTATTACTAATTATTATTAATTATTTCGAAGACCTACCAGTTTTTAAGATCTTGAGTCATCAATTAAATTTCTATGATTGATCACATGGTTTCCCTTTCCTCCGCGTTGTCCCTGGAGCCGTCCACCTATTCCATATTGAGGCTGTGTCCACTTCTGAGTTCCAAATTCAGTGCGCTAACTCTTGGATCAATTACCAAAAGTTTGTAACCGTGAATTATAGCACGTTTCACTGGAGAAAGTACTCGATGAGTCGCCTGAGAGGAAAAGAACGCAGGAACCCGAGAGGGCTACGAGAAAGGCAGGCAATGCGCGCGTATACTAAGCTATCGCTGTTCTTGAGACAGGCTATATAACTCGTTATGCCGAGTTTATGTCGCTAAATTAATTTCGACCCTTGAAAAACCTCGGTCAGAGTGAACTATATGAACCCTCGCAAGCGATCGAAGTTAAATCGACGTCAAGGGCAGCGGCTATTGTGTGATAGCACCTGAAGTGGAAACGATGATAATTGAGGGCCGGTGGGAGAATGTGATTTGTGTTGGCCAAAGTGAACAGAACCCCAGAAACAGAAAATGAACATGTCCTCAAACGGAAATTTTCATTCCTCATTCTACTGATCGTTGGCCTCATATGCAGAAAAGCATGAAGACAGGTCAAAAGCAATATGTCATCGAACATGTTCTTGTTTTCGCCTTTATGTGTCGCATATTAGCAATTTGTAGGTAGCGATGTCCATTTGTTTGGATTCGATTCAAAACGAGGTGCTGCTCTAATCGTCGTAGAAGAAATTTCAAAAAAAAAACCACTGTCGCTTGATAGGAACCGTTGAACGCTAGGTCCTCGGAAACGATCCGTTAACATTTCCAGAAAACACAAAACTGCACTGGTTACTTGGTATTGCGAAAAATTATTCAGGCTAAGCGTGGGGTTAGTGGAACTCTACAACTGTCATGGTGCATGGGTGGTCCTTTCTACATGGTGCAGCTTGAGCTCCCGGACGAGAACTTTTCTTTGTAACTCATATGAAAAATTTCCAGCTGAAAATTTTTTTGTCATGGCAACGTGATTTAGAATACGTGAAAAGACATTAGGAATGCTGTCTAACTGGCCAATTTTGGAGTTCTCACAAGCCTTTGAACACCCTCTCAATTCCCGGGATTCCCGCCATGTATTTGGCCACAGTTTCAATCGAGAACTGGAGCAGAAGTAATCATGGAAGATGGGGGGAATTTGTGATATTCAGATAGGATATGTTTGTTTTCCATAGCTTTTGTTTCATTGAAGTGAGGAACAGTTCTGTACTCATGGTCAAAAATGGTTTTGCCTCTGTACCGTGCGGGTCCTGTTCAGAGTTCGGCACGAGCTTAGCTCGAGCGAAAAAAGTTACGAAGTCCTCTTTGATATGTGGAAAATCTACGAACCCCCCTTTGAAGAAGAATAACAAGCCAGCATCGATTGATCTTCAGCAGGATGATGTGGCTAACGTGTTAGTGGTGGGGAAGCACGTCTAAACACGTTAAGAAACGCTCACGAAATTTTTTTCCCGAGAATATTGTGGAAAATCATGAAAAATAAAAAAGCTCTAATAGAATCTTTTCATCGAAACGAGAGAGGAAGTGGTGCTGTATCCAACCATGTGAATAAAATTGGAAATAATTGATATTGGGAAAAGATATTAAAGGAAGTTGAACCGAACTGGTGCAGATGAACATTGTTAAGGGTTGTATTTTCGCTGTAGCTAGACGAACTAGGCCATTTTGCTACTCGTTGGAACGAGCAGCCTGTCCTCTAGCTAACCGCTCTGGTACAATTGGAAATAATTGATTCTGAAGAAAGTTATTTGATGAAAATTCTCTGGACCGGTGTTGAACCCTAAATTTTAGGGTAAATTTAGGGTTCAGAGGATTCTTGAGCGATATTTCCTCTTAAAATCAATTAAATCCAATTTCCTCTGGCAGTTGGGAGAACAGTCGTACCTTCAATCTTACTACAAAGTTTGAGCAGGATCCGTTCAGTACCGGCGGAGCTGTGGGTACTGCTAGCTACTTTTTCAGCTGCAACTCCTACCAAAATCAGCTGATTCCAATTCTTTTTCAGATTTGTGTAGAGCTTGGTTAATTGCGGCTATATGCCTGTTTACCAAAAGATCCGTGCAGAACCTGTTCTGCTACAAGCGCTGACAGCATTGCTGTTGACGGAATTTCCGCATAATCTACTCACAAACTTTCGTCAAAATCAATTAAATCCAATTTCTTCTCGCAGTTGGCAGAAAAGTAGTACCTTCAATCTGACTACAAAGTTTGAGCAGGATCCGTTCAGTACCGGCGGAGCTGTGAGTACTGCTAGGTACCTTTTCAGCTGCAACTCCTACCAAAATCAATTGATTCCAGTTATTTTTCGGATTTTTTATCGTTAGGTATATCTAACGAGCTGATGATTATTAGACCGTTCGCAGAGGAGTGAATGGTTATCTGACCAAAGTGCAGGTCCCAGGTACGAAGTCCGCTTTGTTCACCTCACCCTCTACGAAGTCCCGCTTGCCTTGAGTCAAGCTCCTGCCGAAGTCTGGTCCTGTTTCATCACTTACAAGGACGTGAGGTCCACGGAGTACCCGAGGTGAGGGACTAGAATACTACCACCCTTGGGCTTCGCGGACCTTCGATAGGGCGAAAATGTCAGATGAAAATTCCCTGTCCGAGAACATAAGCCACACTCTGTATACTTTTCGGCGTGGTTACACTAATTTAGATGGAAGTTATCCACGAAATGTTAGACGCGGTTAACGAGAGCATTAACGCATTGACAACCGCACCGCTCATCGGTGAGACACGCCTTTTTTGTATGATTCCGTTCAAGAGATCATTTACTGTTAATGGTCTCAGAGCTTTTCTTAGATGGTAACGTTGTAATACTTTCCTATCAATATGACTGCAAGAAACAATATTGAAATTTTCTTCTAGAAATGTCGACGTAGAGAACGGAGCCAGAATTCTAAAAAAAACACTAGAGAAGGGGCGCGGTCGTCGATGGGTCTAAATCAGAGAATTTATCGATTTCACTAATCAGAAATCGAAGGTTCTCTAGTAGAAGGGAACAAGTACGAAAGTGTGGTAAATCTCAGTAGGAGAAATTTGAGGCCCTAAACTTGTGAGAATGCATTATTTGCGAAGTTCGATGACATGAAGATGATGAAGTATTTGGGTAGGCGTTTGTCACAGAATGGATTAGAAAAAAGTTGGAAATCAACGCAGAAATCAAAACAAAAGTCAAAAGACAAATCGAGACCACTAATGACCGGTGGTAGCAAAAAGTAAAGGATCGGTTGAACAAGAAGTCACGTGCTATTTAGCGGAGACATGGTTTTTTTAATCGCCACCTCCTATAGCTCACCCCAACCCCGTTTTCCCGAGTCGGCGATGCCACCTATTTGGCCATCCTCATGACTACCACCTTTGGATTTTTAAGCTTCATGTCATGCCTTAGAGTAAAGTGTTGATAAAAATAAAATGAGATTAAATAAAATATAAAAAGTAAAGGATAAAAATCGAATAAATTCAATTAATCTGTATAACAATTCAACGGTCTATCTAAAAGGTTGGAAATTCTAAAAAAAATGAAGCTCCACAACCCTTATTTTCTTTCATCCAAGGGTGTTGGGCCATCCCATTTCTGGACATTTGAATTTGTCGATTCATTCGAAATCGAATATTCGAATATCAAGTGTATCTTATAAATCATTCGATCAACACACCACTGTAGAGACGTTCTCTCAAAGTATTGATTTGAGGCGATAACTCATCCGTTCCTTGCTTTCTTGGTCGTAAAGAATGAACTGAGCGAAATCTACCTATCTGGCTACACTTATGATTTTATACCAAGGAATATCGTCTGATTCTAGGAGAAAGACTGCTAAACAAGTGGAATTCACATGGGATCCAGATTGCACGATTTAGCAAAGTTGAGGACACAGCTTTACCTAGAAGGCGAGGACCTTTTTGAAAACCCAGCGAGGGAAAACTCCAGAATTTTCTCTCAAACTACATAGTTGTAGATTCACAGGAGATACGCTTAATGGTGCTTGAAGCCAATTTTCTGATGTTGCGTTTGTCATGCGTTTGGCGGGTATGAAAACCTGAAGAGGGCAGCGCGGTCAAGCTCCGTGATTGGTCAATTTACGCAAGCGACCAATCGCAGAGCTAGGTCGCTCCGCCTCTTCCAGGAACAACGCTCCACAGCCATTTATGTTGAAGCACTCCGGGTTAGACCACAAGCGTTAATCAATTCCAGGAACAAGCAAAGACAACTTTACAACTGCTCCAATACAAAAATTTCTTTCGAGTGACTAAATGACTAAATACTGCTAAAGTAAGCCGCTACGTGCTAGCATGAATTTCCTGCAACCCAGGAGATTCCCAGGGCACTGTATTCCTCAAGAAACTGCAAAATTTGCCCTGAAAATTACTTCCCCCCCCCCCCCCCCATCGTAAGAAGACGAGATTATTTCGGGGCGCACTCATGCGCAGTCGATCAAATTTTGATCCTTCTCAACACGTGAACCTGCCAGGAAATGTGCAGTTTCACGTGAACATGCCTCCACAGTCACTCAACCATGCCTAATTCGAACTGAATTGGCGGTCACGAACAATCTGGTCGTACGCATGTTGAGTGATTTGTCCTTTCGGTCGTGCTGGACTTCTCGAGACGAATTCCATCCGGCCAGCGTTGCAGACTGGGATTACGTTTCGAACAGCCTTTGGATGGAAGCCATAAATGGTCGCCTTCTGCTATCAGAAGAAGAATTTTTTTGCTGGGAAATCTAAGAGAGAAGATGGAAGTGAACATCCCAAGCGAGAAGATACATCACAAGTGAGACCAGGTGGAAACCTTTGCTAAGATGAAGCTGATTCGAAACGACAGCGTCATCGACCATTTTCTAAAATATCAATAAAATTGTTTGTGCGGTTACCGGCTACACTAAGCGTCGCTGAAGGTGCGTTTTTTGCGGACTCGGCAAGCACGCGCCGCTGCCGCGACGCTTGCGCTGGAATCGCCGTCATTGGAGCAAAATATGGGTTTCTTGGCAGTTTTTCATCCTATTTGATGTAAACTATCAAGAAAACTGACTGGCTATCAAGAAAAGCCTACGGTATGCTTGCACAACGACGATTCCAGCGCGAGCGGTGCGGTTGCGTCGCGTCCTTTACGAGCCTGTAGAAAGCGCACTTGTATCGACGCTCACTGTATGCCCTACTTCACTAGGGAAGATAGCTGGAGAGAAATTAGAGAAATAAAGGACTCGAGGAAATTTGACATCCGGAAAAGTACAGTGAACTCCAAACGGTCGTAGACAAGAACCGGGACCGCGGCTCAGTTTTCCTCTGTGTCTCTGCCCGGCAGGCCCGCTGCCTCGTTGCAGCAGACAACCAGAGTGTCCGTGCCGCGGTCCCGGCCTTTGTCTACGACCGTTTGGAGTTCAGATGACAGACAGGAGGTACAGATACTCGACTTTCGTCGTTTTTGTAGCAGCTTGTATTGTGCGTCTCGTGAGCGACAATAGCTGAGTCTTTCTGCATAAATCCGCAACTCGACACCATAAATTAATAATAAATAAACAAATAAATAAATAAATAGACAATACCATGCTATTAACTTTTTCTATGAAGTGGAGGTGAACGGTAAGATGAGCTTCACTAGAAATCTCTAATCTTCTCGGATTCCCGAACAAAGGTTTCCCCCAAAAGGAACCGAGAGAGAACGGAGATGGCGAAGTCCCCAAGCAAGACCGTCCCATCCCCGCTCATCTTTCAACGGGGTGTTTGGAATGCGCACATCTCTTAGGAGAATTTAATCAGTTGTGATTACCCATTAATAATGTCGACAATCCAACGACTTGCGTGTGTTTTCTCATCCTGTTCCGCTCCTTCGGTAGGGTGGGCGGTCAGGCCGGTCAGGGTACCTGTGCGCTATTCAGAAAGATACCTTTGGAAATTCTCCAAAAAAGCAGCAAATGGGGCTCGGAGCTTATAATACGCACACTAAGTTTGTTAAAAATGAATATTTAGAACGTGGATATCCCTTTTTTGGTTGGGGCACAGCATACATCATTGAGATTACCCAGGGTGAATGTATCAACAGCATACAACTCTACCAAACTTTGGCACGCACGTCATCTCGTTTACCCTGGGTAATTTTAGTAAAGCATCGATGTTCGGCGCTATAACTGTCCTCATCGAGGAGATTTACCTTCCAAACCAGGGCTGAGAAACCACAATTGGATAGGTTAGCATATCTATGAAACCAACCCAAAATTCTTGAACATTGGAACTTGAGAGTTTCCCGGAAAGGAGTCCATGCCAATCTCGATTCCCACCCTTAATTAGGTTATTTTGCCTATTTCTTAGAAGTTTTCTATCAAGAAGGACAAGATGTAGTTGAGACACACAAATACTTTCGGAGGAAAATCCGAAAAAGGAAGGCACAATAGACCTCCCAACCCCATTTCCTGACCACAAACCGACCCGATACCGTAAAGTAAACCTTTGTCCTTCCGCAAATCAGTGGTTTGTCGCGAAATTTCCCATTGTGCACCAGCGATCAGTTCTTCTAGGGAACGATGAATTACTGACGTGCGCGCAGACATCCGAGCCAAGGAACGTCTGGAGAACCACCAAAGCGCAGCCGGTTCTTCCGCAGCAGCCCAGCACGACGGAGTCGGCGCATCTCAGAACTTCTCAGCGCGACCGTGGTTGATTGGATTGTGTGACTGGCGATTAGACTTTTTTGAGCGGGAAAAAACTCTGCAGCGATGAAGACATTTATAATGAAGAAATTAATTTCATGAAACGAAGCCTTTTCAGTGCGAAATCCGGAAGTTTTGGGGATTCCCTGCAAAAACTGACTACTTAGATTCACCTTCAATTCTCAACCTCGATAGGGGTCAAAATTGGGCAAAAATAGCTTTTGGACGAGTTTTTCTATGGTGACGTTGTTGCCACGAGTGAAGCCTTAAATTTAATCAGTAATATGTAGGTAGCAATAAGTGATAATAAATACCCGTGCAAAAATAAATAAATAATAAAAATTTTGGAACCCTCATGGCAAAGGGAAGGACCAGGACGGACCCACGCATACAAGTCAGTGCTAGCATCTGTATGTCCAAACTTACCAATGTGGTTCTGGGATCCTCATCCTTTTAATACCTGCCAGCTGTAGAGCTAAGGGCAATTCGTACCAAGTGCGTACGTCAGATGCATGCATCCATTTGCATAGGATTTTCCATGAAGACCGGTCAACAAGGCATATACATCCTCGATGAAAAGAACGCGCTCCCGCCTCAGAGCCGCGAAGGCGTGCGTCTGAACAGCGCCAGCGATGCGACTGGTCCTATCCTTCATCGTATAGACGCACGCGCCTCAAACGCACGCATAGAGTATAAATTTCCCTTTAAATGCTCGATTGCGCCAGAAATACGCAACCCAGACGCACTCGGTGTGCAGCACGGACGGAGACATTTGAGTCTAAGACGTACGCATGTGTTATTCCCAAACCAGCGCGTTGTTTCCCGTGAATGGTTGCGTGCGTCTACGTTTGACGCACGCACGCAGCTAATTTGAACATGTCTATTTTTACGAAAAATCCATGGAACCTTTCTTATGTGGATGTCAGATTCAAGAGAAGTTGTGCATACCTAGAAAATGGAAGGACCGTGGTTGATGCTTGTTTTCAAGAAGATTCCGCCATGTATGCATGATGCGAACCCCGCGCGAACTTCATGCAGTCTCCGTGCGATTTTTTTCGGTTTTTTGGGTTTTCTGATGCGAACGCCATGCAAATTTCTGGAATTGACACACATTGTATGTGTTTCCCATGGCAGTTATGATTTTTCCTGAAAAAGCCAATGTTTTAGAAAGTTCCGAGAACACAGTAAAAATTGACCTGTGCGATCGCTCTCGGATGCCTTCTGCGCTGAGAACAGACGCGGTTGACATGCGGGCGTGCGTATCCGTCGCGGATTGTGATTCGTGATAGTATAGGCTAACTCCTCTCGAGACCCAAATACTAAAATTTTAACCTTTTCACGAATTTCTTGATTAACATTAAGCAAGACTGATTTGGGAAAGTGGAGCTTCTGAAGCCGTATGCATCATTGAGATTACCCAGGGTGAACGCGGTGACATCGCACAAATTTTCCCATCGTTAACCCTGACGTCTTCACGATTACCCTGGGTAATTATAATGATGTATCCAAGCCCTGGAAATGTTGCACATACGTAAATAGAATACAGAGTTGTACAAGAATTACCTGTAAACATGCGAAACATGCGAACGTCCACGGTCAGACAGTAAACACTAATACGATCAAATCTCCAACATGTTTACTGTAACTGCCACACCGTGCAAGAAACGGGTACGTGACCATTCTCGGAAACGACAAAGTGGTCAGTGAACATTGGACATGAGAACTTTCTCGAAAAAGTTGTCGCTAAACCTGGCGTTGAGAACTGCCCAGAAAAACTCATCTGAGGGTTTCTTTGAAAAATGAAAACGGCCAAATTTAGACCATCATAGTGATCATATGTTCAATGTTTATTAAAGGTAAAATGCGTTGAAAAAAACCTTTTTGATTGGTAAAAGGTAGGCGAAAGGCGGGCGAATTCAAATTTCTACCAATCCTTGCAAGATGTAGGATTACCGAGGCTAAAAGAGGCAACACCGCACAAATTTACCCATCGTTAGCAACGGTGTCAACACATTTACTCTGGGTAGACTCAGTGATGCGTCCAGTCCTAAGCGCATAGATATGAAAGGGTGGGGAAAACTGTTGAAAGAGTTCGATTTTCATAAATGCATTTTTTTATTTTTTATATTATCTAAGTGTTATTTATTTTACGTAATTATATTTATTATTGTTATTTGTGAATTTAATTTTTGCATACACTGCACAATTTCTATGGCTAATTTTTTTACATATGAGTGGGCAACGCCCGGCAATCACAGCGCCCAGCTAATCCGCCGCGCCGCGTAAGTTGTGCGGCGCGGTCTCGCTTCCTGCGGTGCAATAAAGGTTGAGCATTGCAAAATGCCCTGCTACTTAGATCGAAAGACGTTAATTTTTTTTTCAATTTTCTTTATAAGTTTCACATGTACTAGGGCATTGCATGACTAAGCCAGATATTTTCTCTAATTATGCTAAAGAAAAACCGATTTGCATACAAGTGGATTGTTTAGCAAAAACTATACTTGTGACTGGGTAAAAACTGAATAACTTGTAATTATTAATCCAAAATTCAATCCAAAAATGCAAATGTTAAGAGGAGAGAAAACTTTCGTCCCTTTCTTTTATTCCCCAAGGGCTGTTATAGTGCTTTTTCTCGTTATTAAAATTATCGAACTATAAGTAATCAGTTTCCATGTTCGATTGTCCTTGAATCTTCGCATAGTAATTGTTGTTGTGGAATACGTGAGGAATAGGAAATTAATTTTTTAAATTTAAACTTACTATCTGATGCATTATTCGGTCCTAAGTAAGTACAAATAGTAGAAACTCACCAAAAAAAAACAGCACGTTATCCAGTCACCGAACGCTATGAGTGAGACGGGGCGTTGTCGGAATCTCATGATTGGCTCGAACGTGTCAGTACACCTTCTCTTCGCGCAGATTTGGAAAATATGTCAAAAATTATCAGTCAAATATCAACCGTATCAGCGAAGATGTTGACAACTGCAGGAAGTTCGTGGATGAATGAGCCGGCGAGTCAGCCAGCACCGCCCATTCTTTCTCGAGAAGCGCACTGACTGCATTTTGGTCTGAGATCTGTGAACATTTCTGAAGCGTGAATTTGTCGGAGAACGACACCACTGACCTACTGAATCTCACCGATGTATTATTTTTAAATTGCATTGTTTATATTGTGAAACTACCCCCTTTATTATTTGTTTTTATAATTTACATATTTTTGTTGTATTGTTAGATTTTAATATTATACTTGATTCTTCGATGGAACCCCAACAGGTACCATAATAAGCACGAGAAATTCTAAATTTCCAAGAGGAGAGGGTTTGCAAAAATCCTCGAGGCTGGAGGCTAATCACGAAAAAAGCCATGGATGGAAAAAATTTCGAGGAAAAATTGCTGGATACTGCATTTGCATTGATTGTTCAGTATTTACCTGATGACGATGAAGGGAAGAGGCCTCACAGGCCTACAGAGCTCTGCAAGTAATTTCTAATTTCACTCTTTGAAGAAGGATATGATAGCTGACAACAGGGGAAGCAGAGCCGTTGTTCCCTATGGAATCTCAACCGGCAAGGTCAATGTCTGTACAAGGGCGAGACTGCTTGACACCACTTCTGAAAAAAAAAGTAGTTGGAAGGTAAAAAAATTCGCAACCATGGTGTCTGAAATTTTCTTCAGGACAAAGTACGATTTGCAAGGAAGGTGATTTTGCCTGACTTTTTTTTGAGATGAAGCGATTTTGCAGATGAAATAATGTGCAGGAAGAATGGAAAATTTCACATGTTCTACGATTGTTACAGTTGTTCTTCTAGAAGCAGCTTATGTATGTGGGTAAAAATGACCTCGCCTACGAAGAGACATGGTAAAAGCTATTTTGAATCTCTGGAGCTCTCTTACTCGGAAAACTGAGTAAAAATAAGGGTAGTTAGAATCCACAAGTTTTTTTGAGAACGTAAATAGCAGAAAAAAATAGATGCTTTGATAAAGATCCTGTTCTACATACACTAAAACCTTCAGTTTGGTGTCGTTCACGTGACCATTGGTCTAAAAAATAGAACGTGATCATGCTTTTCGTTTCGAGCAGGACAATTTTTCATGCCTTGACAAACATGAAAAAACATGAAGGAAAAAAGAGGACGACATCAACAAAAAATTATTTAAGAAAAAACAACGAATAATGAAATAACAAGAACTAGAAGGGAATATACACTCAGCGGTAAAAAACCTAGGCTTACCCAAGCATAAACCAGGTAAGAAGTTGACGCGCCAGCTCTGTGGTTTCTATCACCGGGTAGGCGAAAATCTCGCAGCGGGCTGATAGTTCTCTGAAGGTGCTACATGATGAGCGATGACTGTAATGTGTGACGTGACAACGTGCATAACTTTCAATGAGGTAGAAAAAACTGACTGATAGGCGGTTACATTCGGCTGGGGGATCATCATCACAGTGTCATCTGGACGCTGCTCGCAACTTGTTCGTCGTTCTGACGCGGTCGAGGTTGGCGCTATGCCGATCGACAAGGATACCACGGATGCTCAGCTTATTAAGAAAGTTTTTGGCGTTGGCCAAATGAAACAGGTACTTTGCTGGATTTTTCTTGTGTTTTTTCCTTGGATTTGGTGACAGTTGATGAGATCCTGACTTTATCCCTAGAAAATTTCCATAGAGCTCCTTGAACTCTCTGTGATTCCATGGATTTCGACAGAACACTAGAAATCTAGTACGTCCAAGAGTTATCAGACACCCATTACCTGACCACAAACCGTCTTGGTTGGAACTCATAAAACGATAATCAAACAAACCTAATGGTTATTATTGTTAGGCTGGCTGGTTAACGTCTAGACTACTTAATGGCAGGAGGCACAGGACGTAAAATTTGGTTTGCTAGCCTTGTTTCGTTTAGTTATGCGTTCATGAATGCTAGTCCGGAAGGCTCATATCCATTTTCCTTGCAGCATTGCCAGTAAAGTCCGGGGACTAAGGCCATTTTGGGCTCCTAGCTCCTACCCTCTCCAAGCCGGCTATTACTCAATTCCTTCTGAAAGAACGAGAATATTTATAGCAGATTCCTTTCTCTCAGAAGCAGCTTGGGAGAGGATAGCGGATCGTGGGGAGAGAGGTCGCATCTAAACTACATCGACTCACGCATTCCAGGAATTGGAGTCCCATGCCAACCCGGGTAAATTCCTAAAAAACGTAGGGTCAGAGGGCTATCTGCATGCTGTTCGTTGGCCGCGTGACAAAAGGTACTCTGCTGCGCTGTGATTGGTCGAATCATACGCGCGTCGCGGTTGCAGCATTCAAAGGTAGGAGCACCGCGGAAGAGGAATGGACAAGTTTTCTGGGCTCGGCTGGGACAGATGAACGCTAACGGAGACGTCGGACTGTAAGGAGGTGGCCACCGATGTCATTCTATGCATCAAAGTGGCAGAAGCAACCTGGATTTAAGAAGTGTACGCGTACGGCGCCGTCGCGTTGCGGCGTACGTCTTGACGCCCCCCCCCCC
>JARK01000154.1:12786-62764 GCA_000688135.1 Ancylostoma ceylanicum | reverse complement strand
CCCCCCCCCCCCTGTCTGTTCGTTTGCTATTTGGTCACTACTTGACAGCTATTGGCTTTTCCTGTAGGGATCGAATAGCAGTCGAATGAAAATCAACTAGCAGCCCAACATTAACCGAGCAGGTCTCAAATTGTATCCCTTCCCCGCTTATTCCAGGAATCGGAATCGAAATTACATGCTTCTCCAATTACTGTATCATCCTAGGAGGGATTCCTGTCGGGAAAAGTACTAGCCTCTTTCTTCCTGCTCCCTAGCACCTGGACTTCAGCAGCACATTCATGGCAGATGTTCACATCTATGCTAGCACTCGCGAATATCAGGAAGAGCGTGGCCTATCAGTGCCGCTACTACGACGAGTGCTGGGGAACCCTTCCAAAAATGGGTCTTAGTGGCTCCCGTGGCCCTGTGGACACCAGTTGTTGCTTGTAGATATCCGAATCACGACAACATCTCTACGGAGCACTCTATCCTGCTTGGTAAATTACATATGTGTAGGGTACACCAAAACTATGAGTGCTAGATAAATTTGACGTCCTCACCGAAGAAGCCATACTTTCAAGGAGATCTCTCTAAGAATATTATTAAATTTGAGAATATTATTAAACACATCTATAGCAGCAGTAGTCCACATTTAATTACGAATGTTACTTTACATGCATCGATACACCTTCCTCAGACGTACATACCAAGAAGGTGCTACCCTGTATCTGATCATCGTTCTAGTGCTAGGTGATAGTGATAGGACGATGACTTTAAAGTTTTAGTGCAGGAGAAGACTAACTTATAGGTTTAGTTTTCGTATAAGGTTCACGCACGAAACGAAAACTAAATGGAACAGAATAAGAAATTCCGAAACATATTAAAGTTCGTAAAGAATTTACCAGCGGTAAACCTGACGAAGGCAATGGTATAAAAAAGGAAGTAGAAAATCTTTGTTATGGGGAAAACAAGAAGGCTTAAAAAAAGAAGGCTTGGAGGCTTATTTAAAGCTTGCAAATATAAGAGCGGGGGTGCGGACAGTAAACGCAATTTCGGTGCAATCTGTACATGTAGGGGACACGACATTGGCTGACACAGCCACGACTAGCCAACAGCAGCAGTACTGCAGCAAAGAAGGCAAAAAAAGCATTTTTTCTCAGTTCTGCAGCTCCGTAGTTGAAGCTGCAGAACTGGGGAAAATTTCCAGAGTTATGGGACTACGTCTTCCCGAAAAACTAATAATCCTGTCAAATGACGGATGCCGCAACATCTTTGTAACCTGGCGAATGCAACTATTCTTCTCCAGAGGACGACAGCATGATGCAGAGTAACCCGATTCAATCGTGTCCTGCCGAGTTTCTACATTACTACAGTCTGAACTACGGAGTACTTGGGTCTTATTACGCATTTGTTCAGCGATCTTGCAGGCGCGTGGGACTCGAGTGTACTCGGAAGAGTCTGAGTACAATTGTTAGAAAACCTGTACATAGGTTGCGAGTCGCTCACAGCGAGTTCAGGTCTAGGTACCATGAGACCCTAACCAAGGGTCGCATGCATCATGATATTACCCAAGGTAAACGTGCTAATAGCCCACAAATTCACCCATCTCTAACATGAGCGTCAACGCTTTTACCCTGGGTACCAAGGATTGTGTGAATCTATAAGATTACCCAGGGTAAACGTGCTAATAGCCCGCAAATTCACCCACCCTTAACACGAGCGTCACCGCTTTTACCCTGAGTACCAAGGACTGTATGAATCTTCAAGACTACCAAGGGTAAACGCGTTAATAACCTACAATTTCACCCATTTTTAGCATGAGCGTCAGCACGTTTACCCTGGGTAATCTCAGCAATACAAGCAGACCCAAGAAAGTCAACAACGGCTACCGTAAATGGTTATCCGAGAGTCTGTAAAAGTCAGAACGTCAAAATTGGTTTAATCACCTGGCCCTGGATGCACCGTTAAGATTACCCAGGGTAAACGTGTTGACGGCTGTGTCAGCGATGGGTGAGTTTGTGCGGCATTGCTAAATTTAACCTGGGTAATCTCAATTATGCATGGGGTCCCTGGTTTTGCCCGGTTGCATGTTCCCCAAGGCTGGAATTTTATGAAACGGTAACTGAACAAACCCGTGATGGTTAACGCGGTTATTTGGCGTATAGAGTACGCAATTCTAGGAGACGCAGGAGGTGAAAGTAGATTTTGTTAGCTTGGTTTTGCAAGGTTATGCGTTCAAAAATGTTCAGTCCCAGCCTAGGGCAGCATACTTCACAGAGATTACCCAGGGTAAGCGTTTCAAAACCTCACAAAATTGCACACCTTTGGCAGCGCGTAACAAGTTTGCCCTGGGTAACCTCAATGATGTCGATCCACGCCCAGAAAGTCTAATTTTAACGGCAACCTCAGGATGCCAGGCACCCAGTAACGCACCCGTGCTTCCTGGTAAATTGCCGAAAATTGCCCTGTTAGAGAAAACTTGAAAAGAAAACATTAGAAAATGACTCAGCCAGCCAAACTTAACCAAGAAACCAAATAAACAACGTTTTTCCACGCTTTCCCTTTGTTGAAGAGTAACCCATGACAACTGTCACAAATAGGTTTTTTTCCTGCAAATGTTTATATGTACAGTGCTATTTATGCAGTTGTGGTTGTGACTTACCGTAACCCTTTTTCTGGTGTTTGCTACGTTGCCCTTCCACGCAAAAGTGCAGAATGTATCAGTGGTTGGGTAACGAGGTAATTGGTAGTCAACTCCAATTAAGCGTGAGCAATGAGAAGTCCATTAGTGTGTACCTAGCACAGATCTCTGATACATCCCGGATTCCTGGAATGCTCCTGGCCATCAGACAAGGACTTTGAACCTTACCCTGGGTAATATAACCCCTCCTGTTGTCGATGCAAAGAGAGGTCAAGCAGTTTTCAATCACTAATCAGCGGCGTTTTTGCCATCGACACCGGCGGCGACGATGGTGGTGGGAGGACCGCCGGCGACTGGAGAACTGGTTGAAATCAGAGATGCGATTACGATATTTACGTCAGACAGCGTAGAGGTTATATAGGAAAGGGCTACGCGCACGACCCGCAAAGCCGCATAAGCGCTATCCGCAGCGCGTACAGTAGTGTCTGTCGGTTCATCTGTACTCGCCGCCGGCCGCGTCTACGGTATTCAGCTATGCCGCTGCACAGGGCTAACATCGTTTCGCACCTGTCGCTATCGTCCCTTGTGAGTTTTTTGGGCTTTCCCATCAGGATTGAGAGGTAGTTCATTTCACAACGCTGGGAAGCTCCTGGATTTTGGTCCTATAAAAGCTTCTAACTCCGATTTCCTCAGGAAGAATTAGAGTAATACCTACTTGTACGCACAGTTTTTTTTTCATTAAAGTTCCCAATTTCCCCTACACATTCCTTATATTTCAACTTTCCTCGGCATGGGACTCATAATGTCCTAGTCTCATTCCAATATATGCTTTTTCTGTTTTTTTTTTTGCATTTTCAAACATACCTAGGATCCCAAGATTTCTTCAAATGTCCGAATATCTCTCGATTTCGCTCTCCTGACATCTCCGAGCTTTCTTCATGGAATTTGGTTTTTCCCATATGGCTAAGTTTGTCTGAGTAAGATTTGTTCGGACAGAAAATGTCTACGAAAATTTATTCAACTAAAAATCCTGACAAACCGTAACAAAACTGCTGTAACCTATTCAAACCCAAATGAATCCTGGATGCGTTATTGGGATAATCCAGGGTTAGCCTCTTGGCGTCCCTGTTGACGATTGGTGAATATCTGGGGAGATAATATGCTTACCCCGGGTAAACTCGATGATGCATGCGGCCTCCGAAGTCGGACATGATTATTCCCAAAATTCTAGTCTCTGCTGTGTTACTATTACTGAATGTGTAGGGCACTAATAAAGTTTGGCTGATACGTCTACCACCACGGAGTTCCTTCTCACGTTTTCAACCTATTTTGTGAGTATTATTTGTTCAGTCTCTCTTCCGTTTCGGTTTTCTTAATGGTCCTGGAGTTTGTCCAGCTTTGGAAAGAAGCATCGTGTTCGTGTCCAAAACAATTCCAATCTTGGTGACTTCATAGGTTTCATAGCTTCCAGCTGAGGTGTTTAATCCTGTAATTTGTGCGAAATCCACCGGTCGCTCGTCAAAGTGGTCACTCGTCAAGAGATAGCACTGGATTAATGTGGTTAAAATTCTAGTAAATTTGTTGCAATCGCGTCAAAATCCACACGAACCAACCAAACTTTTATCACCAACTGTTTTCATCTAGAGACTTTTTGGAATGAAATTCTTCCCTGAGTTAGAGCTTTCCATCTTGCTAAACGACAAAGGGTAAAGTGGACGACGTTCATCCATTTGTGGGAGTGCAGCGCATTCGACGTACATAGGATAGCTACACCATTTGGATGTCGGGAGATATAAATTCACGTTACTGAATTCGCGCTACTCAACAGTGCAAACGGCGAAGGTGGTCGCCGGTCCATTCTTTCAAAGCTATCATATTTCGACTTGTGCACTTGATATCCCTCTAACAAACATCTACGGTTTGGCACCGTGGTCAGTTTAGGAATGTGGAGGCAACAGGCCATATCACCACTCCACTCCTCTGGTAACACTTTGCCCTCCCAAGGTGGGTGGGGGGAGGGGTGGATGTGGTAGTTAGACGGGGGCGAGAATCGAACCACCGATCGACCTGGTGAGCAACAGCTGGCCCTCTTGCCACTGTGCTACGCGCGCCTTTTCGAACCAGGAAGTAATAAAATCCAAAGTCTCCGTCTGATACCGCTTCCATGATGTTTTCCTTCCGTTGTGGACTGCATTACGAGCGAACACCACAATACACAGCGTTTGTTTCGAATGAACTGTCGCCTTAGATTAGCGTTAGTGACCTTAACCACAATAATATCATCGGCAACGGTGATTCGCTGGAATACCTGCGATCAGCTCGTTAGAGAATAGACAGGCCAAAGACAAAGGGCGAAGTTTGCGCTCTAGGACTTACACCGGAACGGTAGCCCAGGTTACGGTGGGTGTCTGAGACCGCATGCATCATTGAGATTACCCAGGGTACACGTGTGAACATCACACAAGCTTACCCATCGTTAGAATAGATGTCAACGCACTCACTTTGGTAATGATGCATCCCTGCATCTCTCACCCAACCATTTCCTCTCACCGTACTATATAAATTTTGTTTCATAAGGAAACATTAGCAGAAGCGTACGGCATTAGCAGTAGCGTACGCGTACTGTTGAGTTGTTTGTCATCTTACTCACTCAGCCTGGTCAGCCTACTCACTCTACCCTCCTTGTTTACCGTGATTCTATGAGTGCCAGTAGATATGTTGATTTATATTGTAGGCCTGAGGGCGGTGTTATGACACCGAAAGCTTGCCAATAAAGAAGATCAAAAGGAGTCTTCACTGTCTACAACACGAAGGAGGTATCATACTGAATGAGGCTCCGGGATAGCACCATCCTAATATATTTGCGTAGTGATTGCACGTTCACCCTGGGTAATCTCTACGATGTCCACTTGGGCTTCGAAGAGGAGAAGAAGTTGCGCGAATGAGAGCGCGCGATAAGAATTTGATAAGAATTTATGTATGGAAATTGCATATTATCATCTGTGGTCATCCGAACTACCTATCTATCATTGTTTTTACATTGTATGAATTACATGCCGAATTCAATCAGCGTTGGATGGTTTGGAAATTGATTTGGAATGTTCCGGAAAAAGTATGATTAAGTAGGAACAAGTAGAACCGTCGTGGACGTATCTCTTGGACGTCCTTGGGTAGGGCACGTATGTTTTTCCCGCTTCCTGGTTTGGAAGCTCGCAAATAAAGGGTGCATATTCAATATGTTCCGTTTCAAATCAAAAAAAAATACTGGATAAAATTAAACATGGAAAGGAAAACCTGGTGGTTACTTCTCTAGTTTCAATGTTTTTATCTACTCTGATCTTCTGTGGAAAAATCCGTCTATCTGATCCCTCCAGGACGCAAATGTTGGGCATCGATGAGGGGCGAAGTGAATTGGTATGAGGTGGTAGCCTGGATGCATCATTGAAGTTACCCAGGGTAATCGTGCTGACGCCCGTGCTAACGATGGTGTATTTGGGTACTGTTAACAAGATTACTTCGGGTAATCTCAATGATGCACCCGGGTGCTTATCAGTCGGACAAAAGAGCTGACCATGAAAGAGATGTGGACATACGTATACCAGGATCTACCAGCCTGATCAGGGCTTGGATGCTTTCGTTGAGATTACCCAGGGTAAACATGTTGTCGTCCCTATTACCAACCGCGTTAACAATGGGTAAATTTGTATGGTGTTGCACGTTTACCCTGGGTAGTCTCAATGATGCGGGCGGCTTCAGGAAAAATTCTCATTTACAGCCCCAAATCCACAACCTCCACCTGAGTTCGGGGCATCAACCCTTTCTAGGTCCCTTCCACGAACCCCGTTGAAGTCAGTAATCTCTTTTTTTCATAGATATTCATTTACGTATTCGTTGAAGTCCATGACATCTACAGTCTGGTAGCATACACAGGGCTCATGATGTGACATTGGCTGCAATTACGTACGCTTGATTTCTAAGCCTACTTCACTAGGTTTTGATGTGAATTTGGTGTCATTCCTTCTATTTTGGCGTGCTTCATCTATCTACTTCAAAAGGAATTCTGTGGCTTTCTCCCATCGCTGGAAACAAGTGTGGTCGTAGTTGCGGACAGTGTCAGATCATGGGCCCTCTGTGAGCTACCAGACCATACAATACTTTACCAACCAAACAACCAACCTTGCATACCTGCCTCTAACGCTTGAGCCTGGACGCATCAATGAGATTACCCAGGGTAATAGTGTTGACGCGCTTCGTAACTATGGGCAAACTTGGGTTATCTTGACACGACTACTTGGGGTAATCTTAATTATGCATCCAGGCACTGGTTAAAAGTCGCCTTCTACAAATTCAAAATTTCCGTGTAGTCAAAATTCTAAATTCTTGAGTATACAGTGCATTTTGACAGTGGATTTACAGTTGGTGCATCAGGTGACACCCACTTTTGGGACATGATCTGCTATTCTTTCTGTATTTTGAGGTCGATCATGCATTTATCCATGAATATGTAATATTTCTGCTTGGCAGCAGAAGGTCTAAACCGCATTATAGATGTATGAATCGACTAGATACGGATCCAGATGAGTGATCGCGTTCAGGACAATTTCCATGGATGGATTTCAATCAGCTGAGAGTTTTAAGCTGTAAATTTCAAGTTTGCTTTGCGCATAATTTCACTACATATCATTAGTGTGTAATTCCATAAGTAGTATGGATGATGCAACATGCTAGAAGCTCTCAAATCCCTAAGATATTCCTGGGAGTTCGAAGGAATCTCTTTTATACCAAACCACACTGCTTGAACACTCCATCACTGCATAGCTTTTCCAGAAATTTTCCTCCATCCACGTGAGAAACCCTTGATGTTGCTGACAATCCATGCACTGCACAAAGCCGAAAGCTAAAGCCATAATTTACTGGTTGAACGAAAACCCTGACAGCTCATCATCTTCTGATTGAAGCCCGAATTAGAGCCATTTTCGATCGAACGTGCATCCCAGGAAATCAAAACTGTTACGAATGCGGGTCCGCCCCCTTTTTACGGATGAAAAAGTTGCGTTTGATGAAAAGATCTGGTATCGGAAGAATCTGTCGGAAAAACGCGCACCTAAGAAAACATTTGATGGATGATTTTGGTCAATCACTGTTGGTGATTGTGCGTTTTCTGCTTGACGAAGCAAAAAAAAAGATATACCAGAAATGGAGAAAACACGGATGAAATAATTATGTGTCGAACCTGATGTTCAATATGGCGCGATTCTAGAGATTATCGTTTAGTTGTGAAAGAAATTTACTCAACAAAAAAACCGCCATTTCTTCTGCACCTACCCTAATGCATGAATACTGCAGGGGAAATGGTATTTGGACTGTTAGACAGGAAAAAATTAGCCCTTTCCTAGGAAAACATCTAAGCCTTCCATACTTACTCGCTCCACTGCTCCAGCGAATTTTCGACCCCACGTGGCCCCTAACCGAAGGCATTCCAGATCTACGGTCCCTTATTCCAACCTCTCCTCTTCCTCATTCCGAATCAGCTGATCACGAGGGTTAGTAATTCGCTGTGTGACTATATAGCGAACTAACTCCTCTCTCCGTACGTTGTGTTGTCGCTGCCGACCAACGTGATCATAATTGGCTTAAATTCGCCATTTCTCGTCGTTGTTCGTACAACACTTTCTCGATTACATTCTTCACTTTTACTTCTGGTTTTTTTTTTTGCCTTATAGAGAAAAAAAACCACTGCTCAATAGAGAAGTTTTACCGAGGAGGGCTGTATGAAAATCAAGGAAATTATCAGCTATTGGTTTTGAACTGATCGAAAATAATTCCGAATTTATCGAAGCTCACGCACAACACCATTTCATGTCAGTTGTTCGTGCATCCAGGATCCATTGCAGGATCCATAAATGTTTTAAGAAAGAGGGTCATTTCCCCATCGTTCTGAAGTGGACGAGTTTTCCTGACAAAGATTGGTGCAGCTGGTCAGAGCAACTCGTACCAGCGATAATAACTTTTGGTGAAGGCAGTAAAATATAGCACAGTCTGGTACACTGGAAAAATTCGTCTGCCCTGGATAAACGAGACACCCGGGACCTTCGTAAAACGTTTCTAAATCTCGTCACGGGTGATTTTGGTGTTATACAGCTCGGGCCATCTGAACAGGTTGGCCTAAGCCGGTGTTCCTTAAACAGAATGTTACGTTGGATGTGGCGATTACATTTATATATGAGTTTTTTTTTTCGAATAATCATAACATTATTGTTCATGGATGGAACCTGGCCTGCAAATTTTTGTAGTTGAGATGTTGTAGAACAATCCACCACATTCTATTGCCAAGTAATTTCAAATCAAGACCATGAAATTCTGGGTTGAAGGATAAGTGCTGGTGCAAGACCAACCTAATACTTACTATCCATAACGTTCTGTCCAACTTACGAATCGCTTCAAACTGTCTCTTTACTGCCATTTTTGAGCAGTCAAGTGCCATCCTTAGTGTTTCCCGGAGACAAACATGTTTGCTATTTGTTTGCACAAACTCGTCTTTGCTATTCTGATCCGAAGTGCACATAAAAACGACACCAGTATGAATTAACTAGTTACAAGCTATTTCTTTTTCTTCTGTAGTATCATGCGCTTCTGGTTTTGATCGGGGCATAACAGAACTTCTGTAAGTGGGTCTTGTATGGGAGTAGAGAACATTGGTTAGCTTTCCTTTTTCTGAACGGGGAAATATTGAACAAAGACCAAATAAATTTCCGGCTGGAGAAGATTGAAAACATGCTACATTTCCCTTACTTCCATAGAGGAATAGATTTACAGCCCCCTCCCCTCAAATTTCTCTGCTCAAAAAACTTACAAAATGATCTTTTATTCTTTTATATGTTGCATTTTACGTCATTTTTCCTAGACCTATCTATAGTCCTTTCCGAGAAGAATGGCGGATTCTGTGCGCGGCCCCTTGGCGCCGCGGTCGCAGGATCGCGACGTGATCCACATAGTTGACCTTCCTTCTTAGTGGATGCTAGTACCGCTTCTCTCGTTCAGATCCCGCCCCGATTCTTCATCCACGATCTATTTCTTGACGAGGATCACTTTCCAAGCAAAATTGTCGAATGGTGCTCCCGAGAACAGCAGCGAGTCCCATAGAAAGGACCAAGATAGCATGCTCCATTTGAGAGTGTCGAGTAGGTCCCGCAGCGTCTGGCACCCCGCAACGAGTGCACCTGAAAATTCTGGGTGTGTAGTGTTGTACCCATGGACAAGCTCCAGATTGGTCAATTCACTCAACTGGCCAATCGCAGAGCTCTGTAGTGCCGCTCTTTCCAGCCGTAACGCTCAACACCAACAGTTTTCTTTCTAGACGGATTGCATTTAATCAGAAAAAAAATCTAATACATATAGTCTGCAGTTCATTTCATTGAGCAGGGTCCTCGGTTTTTTTTCGGATAATTTCCAGAAGAAAACTCAAAATCTCTGTGATAAGCTGAAAATTAATGTAACTGAGGAAGAATTGAGCCCGTACGAAAGTTCTCGACGAAGTTCTTCGGAGTGTCTTCACACAGAGTGGAAATCTTTGCTCTCTCAAATAATGTTATGAAAATATCCATCTTTATCACAACTTAGCGAGGAGAAAAATTGCAACAACAATGTTTATCGATCATCTCGAAATACTTATTTCTGCTCATCTGACCTTTGAAAGTAGGAGATTTCCGCCAACTGACCTGTATAAACCCAGTGGCTGCGAGCAGGGGTCATGCGCCTCTACCTTCTTTAAATTTTCTGGTTTTGCATGGAATTTGCCTGCATTGAATGCTGCTCTTCCAGGCCTCAATGGAACGGTACGATACGGGCAATTTCGAGGCATCGGATGAGGAACTCAAAGACAAAAGTGACGATGGAGATGATAAGCTGTTGTGTGGCTATGGCAGGTGAGCGGACACTTCAGTTCCCCTGCTCTTTCTGCAATTGCGAACAAGCCGTCTGCGCGCGGAATGAAAATAAGAACCTGTCCATGATTGGCTTAGGGAGGATTTTTGAGACGTTACTCAAATGGTGGAGGAATGGAGTTTTGAGCCAGACAACATGTTTATTTTTTTGCTTTATAAATGGCAGACATCGCTAGATGGCAGCGTTACCACAGCGAAATGTCGTCTGATGAAATTATTCCTTCTCCTCCTAAAAATAACTCCTGGTAAGAGAAATGTGATAGAATTTTGATGCTATCCCTGGAAAAGCCACATATTTCGATCCAGAAATGTTTTTATGGACTTTTTCATCACAAAAATCAACCTATGTAGGACGATGTCTCTGTTATTTCCTTGGGTATGTTCCCAAAAAATTGTCTCCTATCGGATTTTTCTCAGAAAAAAACAATTTTTACCTCCTCACTCCTGCCCTTTTCCATACGGTGCTGCTGAGGCTTACACTAGACCAATTTTTCCTCTCTAAACACTAGTATTTTTAAATAATACTATTAATATTTGTCAAGTAGTATTTTTCAGTTGTACACCTGCCTGGCTGCAACGGTTCCACAACGCGAAATGCCTACTTATAATGCTTGGTATTTGTGCCTTTATTCAGGTTGGACACCTTTTCATCAATCCCCTTTTTCCGGAAGTTTCTTTGACTATTTATTTTCAGAGTTTTGTAGTAAACGCTATTTTCCCCGTAGGACTATCCACATTGGAAAAGAGATTCAAAATGACCAGGTTTGTCATTGCAATTATTCAACAAAATCGTAACGGCAGGCGGCAGACTTCGCCAAAAGTTGCACCAAAGTGACATATGGATTCAGAAGATGTTCTAATATTTAGAAATTTGAAAATTTCCTGGGAACCGCTTTGCCATTTCCTTGATACTACTATTAAACCTGCTGCAAGTCGCGCTGATTTCTTTCTCAGTACCAAGAACGCATAGAAGACTCCAATAACTTGTACCCACGTGCACGCGCCGCAACATGTGCATCCGGGCACTCTGATCGTCTGCGCATCTGCATATTACATAACTTTTACTATACCTAGGACCATAAAAAACCGAACAGCCCAGTCAATCTAACTGTCATAACCGAACCCGATTCAAGAAATTCGGATGTTGAAAAAATAAGTACGTAAAACCTTTCCTTATAAATCCACGCAAGTTCTACTTCTTCTTCTTTTCCGGAAATGCAAAACTTCGTCTTATTCGAAATCGAATATTTTAATTCTAATATGTACATGTTTCTATTGCATAATTCGGTCTCTAAGAATAGTTGTTACCATTAAATTCTCGACCAACCATGCGACGCCTGCATGCGGGCCCTCACCATTGAAATGTTATATAAGTACTCATTCTTAGCTCGATTTGTTCAACTTTTGACATATGTAGATTTCCAGAAGAATCTCAGAGCTCATACCAGAAGTCTTTTGAGGATTCTTTGAACATTTTCGTCATCAGATCAACTCGTATCAATCATTTTCTAAGGAATAATAATTTTTGAAATTTCAGTACACATACAGGAATCATCTCTAGTTGGTATGACTTCGCTGTACTTCTCGTTGTATTTCCAGTGTGCCATTGGGGAAATAGCGGTGGGTTTACATTAGCTTTTCCTTTCACATTTTATTACACATTCACCATTTACATCGCAAAAGCTGAGAAAGTCGCGAAAATTCAACGAATTCAGAAAAATTCACGCCTTCGGAAGAAATGGTTGCGTTACCAATTTTCACACCATTTTGGCTAAAAAAAATTGTAGAGTCTGTAAGCAAATTATGGTGATTCTGCACAGCTGACCACTGGTAAAATCACAATTAACATGAATCGGCAGCCTGATAGGATTATTCCTTATTGTTAGATCAAAACCAAGAATACATAGATATGAAGTTTACTATTCTCCATGTTGCAGCTGTGGATCAACACAAGACAATGTTACACAGTGATTGAATTACCTTTTTCATCGATGTATCGCCGATATTCCAGGACATAAGGGACAGTGGATCGGATGGGGCGGAGTTATTATGGCCCTTGGCTCGCTGGTCTGCGCCATGCCGCACTGGCTCATCAGTCCGTACAAGCCGGAACACTCCGGATTCAACAAGACTGACTTCGGGCAATGCACTTACAGGTGGGATGCACTGATATTTTAGAACCCTGAACCAATGCTACACTTCGTTTCGAGCATAGCACCATGCGTCGTCGTCGCCAGCGACATTGATTTCGGTACCTATCGATTTCGCGTGAGGCACGCTGCAGGTGCCACCAGTAATCGATACGCATTAAAATCGATGTCACCTGGCAAAAACGTGTTGCTATTTTCCATCTGCGGCATAGCAGAATTCTCACAAAAATATGTGATACCCATGAGAAGCTGCTCCCTTCACGTTTGTTCCTTCTAGGGATCTCGAACCGGAGCACTGTGACAAAGCATCGATCTCATCCTATTTGAATCCGTATTTCTTGCTTTTCGTCCTCGGTCAAACGCTACACGGAGTCGGATCGACGCCGCTGTTCTCCATTGGAACCACGTTCATCGATGAGAACGTCTCACAAAAGGCTTCTCCTGTGTACCTGGGTAAGCTTTACGGAATTTTTTTCAGGGCCGAGCGGCCTTTGTGAGCCGGTGTTTATGCTGTGGACAGATTTCCTGATATAATTCCTTTTTTTCAAATTTCCCTCAACCCACCGGTGCAAAGAGATCAAAAAGGGAACGAAAATCCACGTTGATAAAACAAAACGTTAGCACGATGCTCACTTTATCTTTCGTTCGGACATTTACAAGCTGCAAATTTATGGGCTGGGTCAGGATGCATCGCTGATATTACCCAGGGTAAACTTTCTGACGTGCTGATGGAGGATAAACGAATGTTAGTGGGTTTACCCCTGGTGATCTGAATGATGCATATGCGGTCGCTGATGCATCATTGAGATTACCTATGGGGAACACGTTACCGGGCCCAATCGACTACATTTTGGAAACATGCGGACATACCCAAATTTACCCTTCACTTGACATCCACCAATATGTCAACCTATATGTGAAGTTGTCCATACCTAGCTGCTACCCATTGGTAACCATGTGGGTAATAGATCACCCATCCTTCTAATTATGCATCCTGGTCCACCTTAGCTTTCGAAAGTGCGACTTCATTAGCTGCACAGGCCTACTGGATTAATTCTTGGGTGTTTCTCACCAAATCAGAGTTCGCGTGCATCGTTGAGATTACCCAAGGTAAACGCGTCGAAACCGCACAGATGTGCCCACCTTCGACATATAGATTAACACGTCTACACTAGGTAATCTCAATTATGCATCCAGGACCAGCTCTCACCACACAGATTTGCCACCACAGTTTAACGTGGGCGTCACTACGTTTACCCGGGGTAATTCCAATGATGCATCCAGGATCAGCGCTCACCACACAGATTCGCCAACCTTTAACATCAGCGTCAATACGTTTACCCGGGGTAATTTCAATGATGCGTTCAGCACGAGCTCTAATTCCATAACATCTACAAAACATCAGGAGTTTCTGGAAATGGTAGCTATTAAACATACGGGACCCCTTTTCCATGTAATTTTATCATGTATATCGAGAAACGACGTGGAGTTTACCCTTTACCCAACACCCAGCATCGTGCTAACCCATAGGTGACGTTGCCCAGCTAGTGCCCATGGGCAATCACATGGGTATGGGATTACCCATTCCTACAATGATGCAACCCTGTCCATCAAAACATTCTTAACAAATATTTCTCTTGATTTAAAATTTCAAAAAAAAATTAAGAGAAGCCATTTCTTTTTTAGCTATACACGCTGTTTTAACCTCATTCGGCCCCGTGATTGGAGTATTCACCGGTGGCTTCCTCCTGAACCTCTATGATGACTTCGACCGTGTAGATCAGTGAGTTTTGATCAATAACTCTCGCAACATCACGTTGTTTTATTTTGTAACCAAAAAAAAAGTGAAAATTACTCTGACACAGTTGTAGGAACAAAGAATTTTCAAACATCACCTCCCTCCGGCTAAAAATCCCCAAAGAATCCCTGATTTTAGCCCTCCAATCGCTCGTAACGACCCTCGCTGGATAGGAGCTTGGTGGGTCGGTTTCCTGGCTTCCGCAATCGCCGCACTCGTGATCGCCTTCCCTATCCTGGCATTTGCACGAGAGCTTCCGGAAGCCAAACGACATCGGGCGAAAGACGTCAATCAAGTAGGCAACAAATAGCATTTGCCATTGTATGTGCCAATTCGAGCGCTACAGGGTTAGATATCCTTCCCCAGGTCCACGCTGTCAACGGCGACGTCAACGAAAAAGCACCAAAAGAAGCAAAACAGCTTCCAGTCGTCGTTTTGGTGAGTCGCGCTCAATACACTACTAGTTCTGCAAGAAGTGCTGTTCCGGATTTTTCCAGAAAATCTGCCGAAATCCAACGTTTATCGTGTGCATTGTGATTGGCATTTTCGAATCCATCATTATCAATGGATTCGCCGCGTTTATGCCGAAAATTCTGGAGACGCTGCTCAGTACCACGCCCATCCTGGCTTCCTATCTGTCCTGTAAGTTAAAGTGCTGTTGTGATCGTCGTACAGACTTTCGCACTAAACATAGCACTTTCTGGCCCATCACCCATTCATTTTCATCACTTTTTTTCGAAAAATTTACCTATTCCTCCCGTGTCACTCAAAATTTCAGCTGTCGTCATTTTCGCTGCCGCTGCTGGTGTCATGGTCGGCGGGATGGTGATCCGCAAGCTCAAACTGCAGGTAACCTCATACTGCCCATGATTTTCCCCGGGAATTTTCCCAAGGAATACCCAAAATTTGTCCTTGAAGGTTGGAGGAATGCTCAAGATGATTGTTGTGTGCCATCTGATCGCGCTGATCTTCACCACCGGTCTGCTAGTGCATTGTCCTCAGCGAAGCTTCGTCGGAATCAACACAGAATACAATGATCTGTGAGTTGAGCTGGGTTTTGGATAACAAAATCCTTGAAATAAGATAATTCCAGAACTATCCACACAAACACCGACATTGACGTGAAGGCAAAGTGCAATCAGGATTGCTATTGTAAGGTAAGCTGCTGGCTCAAACTTTAGCGGATAGAGCTTTACAGCTTTGGACATGACTTGCAGCCTAACCCAAAAGTTGTGTATGAACGTTTAGGATAGTTTCTTCCACTCAATACATTTTTCAGGATGAGTTCAATCCAATTTGCGAGGAGGGCACCGGTCGCATGTACTTTTCACCATGCTATGCTGGATGCACGGAAAAAGAAGAAGAGCATGGAGTAAATTTCTTTCAGAATTTTTTCTTTAATTCTCCATCATTGACTGCACCGTACAGCATAGTTACTAGTAGTATTAGAAGTAATATTCTATGTACACAATAGTGGCGGTCGCAGAAAGTGGGAGGCAGAGGGTGGGGCGTGGGAAAAAAGTGAGCTCTCCGCCATTTTGGGGGCTCGGATGGGAAAAATTTTTTAAAAAAATATTAATTTTAATATTAGACAGTTAATCATAATTATTTTAAAAAGAATGACAAAATGAAAGAAAATTAACTAGTACAATTTTTTTTTGTTTTTTGGAAAGCTTTTTCAAGCCCTCCTCCCCCTTCTCCCTGTGTCCACCACCGGTACAAAATATAATATTAATATTTGGTTGCCAACTAATTTTGTGTCACTTTTTTCCTGAAAATAAATAGTTCCATGGTAGGAGAGGGGCGAGGATCTATGGGGGCATGAGATATGTAACATGGGCGAATATGTAATGATGGGTGTAGGGCGTTATACCTGGAATGGGCGGTGCGGATAGGCTCCATGATTGGCTGATTGAGTGGATTGACCACTCGCAGAGTTCATCCGCACCGCCCCGTCCAGATATAACGTTCCACACCCTGTAATGATTGAAGTGACTCGCCTACCACAGGTAAGCCCCGCCTCTCGCGGTTAGGCCCCGCCCACTCTACTCTGTCCAGGTCACCTTTGCCTACCTGAGCCTCTCTCGAGCAGTCCTGTCGGTGTTTTCAGTACACAGAGCAGAGGATTCGAGCCTAATAGGGTGCTTTCCGACAAAAAAAAAGCTGTAAAGCCAAATTGAGCATATAAGCATTCCCAGACTTCGCCAGCAATTGTGGCGATCGCCATATGGATAAAGTGATTGAGAAGACTCCAGACGAAAGAGGGATGATAATCGAAGGGGCATGGCAATCGATAGGCATCGTTTTCACTATCGCTATCAGCCACATCGCCATTTCATTTCGGGCACTTCTGAGAAATACCGGCGATGAGCTCCGTTTGGCAGCGATCGATGACGATGTAACGTGGCAATCGATACGTATCATTTCCACGATCCTTATCTCTTATATCGCCAGTTCATTTTGATTCATTTTGAACTGGCGAAGTCTAGGGATACTCAATGGCGGAAGTATTTTTATGACTTAGAACTTCCATCTCAGTGCATGCCATCCATGCATAGTTGCAGAAAAAAGAGGAGAAGATTCTAACGAAGAAAAGCGGCATTCCAGTGGATATATACGTTAGGTCCAGAATTCAGGATTATAAGAAATGTTGAATCCTTGGGCAGGAGAGAGACGATTACTCGTTTATTAGCGGAGATGTAATGATATCAGTGCTCGAAGATAGAGGGTTATATAGGTTCAAGAATAATTCTGGAAGAAAAGAGGAGTCCACAGTGCGCGTCGATGGCGGCGACTCATCCACGGCCTCGACAAGGACGCCGCGCAACCGCGCCGCACGCGCCGGAATCGTTGTCGTCAGCCGTCGGAGTGCTACATATTTCTAAGCGCTTTTCTTCCCAAATTGGTGATCTTTTCATTTTTTTTTCATGTTTCGTAGAGAGAAGTAGCATAATGGCAGCAGACGACATCGATTCCGGCGCGCGCGGTGCGGTTGCGTGGCGTTCTTGTCTAGGCCTTGAATAGGTCACCGCCATTGACGCTCACTGTAGATCATCTACATCAAATAGAATCAGAAACAATGGCTCCATCCCCAACAGGAAAAAAATGAGCAGTTAAAAAAAACGACACGAACTTAGATGAGATTTCAACCCAGTAGTATCCTCCCCTGTCCTGCCTCTTCTCTCTTTGACTCTCATGCTGATTTCTTGTTTTTTTTTTCCTCCAAATCTCATTAAATCACCACCAATTCCAGAAGAGCATTTGGTCGGATTGCAGTTGTCTTCAAGAGAATTTCACCACCAATCCAGAGATTCTACATTCAGACACGCTTGTGCAAGGGTTAGTGAGTTGTTTTGCCTTGAGGCCCTTATTCACATAAGTGCCCAAAGACAGCATGGAATTTATCATATCCATGTTTTCTACATTAATCAGACAGGGTTTTCAGATACTGTAATATCGACTGTGGTCATAGCGTCTACATTTTGATGGTTACCTTGTTCATTACGGTAGTTGCAAGTTTCGCGTCGGGAATACCAACTCAGCAGGTCTGCGCATTCTTCAGCTAGATTACCCCAGAGCCTTAAATAAGATTAGCATTTCAGATTATGCTCCGAGTTGTACCGTTCGACCAGAGGACTCTGGCACTCGGAATCAACTGGACATTTTTGAGACTTCTAGGTAGGGGACTCATCTATAAAATCAGCATGTTACTAGGGTATCGTGTAGCTCACTACATTGATTCGGCTTCAGTACGACATACGGGCGCGGTAGGTCGAGTATGCTGCGCGTGCGCGGGCGGTCTATCTGTGGTAGTTGAGCGGGGCCTCGCTCAGCTGTTCGAGGAGGCGATTCATTAAACCCAGTGTCACAGGTTTCAACAATCCACGTGCCCATCAAAATTTAAAAAAAAAACGGAACGAAAACTTCTTATCTGGACCAAAATTTGATGAATGGTGTCCTCGATATCGCGCTCAACTATCACAGGCATGCCGCACGCTTACGCGCCGCAAGCTCCGCCTGCCTCTACAACTTCCTACCAACAAAATTCATGGATTGTAAATCCTACTATCACGTTTCGCCAGTGAAGTCCAAACGGCCTAGACAAGGAGCGGGGCCGCGGCGCGGCGTTGTTGGGCAGAGACACAGGGGCCCTGCATGCTGGCTCTGGTTGCCTGCATCTGCCAGCAGCCCTGCGTCTCTGCCCAAGAACGCCGCGCCGCAGCCTTGCCCCTTGTCTGCGGCCGTTTGGAGTTCACTGTATGTGCGTCTGTCATTGTCCAATACCTATGTGAAGCGGCTTATTAATATCTTCATTTCTATTTTGGAACTTTAGGCTTCATCCCTGGAGGAATTCTCTTCGGAATGATGATCGATATCGCTTGTTTGGACTGGGAGGAGAAATGTGGTACACAGCAAAGCTGCCGTGTCTACGATCCGACGAAGTTAAGTTGGACCATCACTGCTGTCGGTAAGATCCATGAAATCCTGAAAAAAATTAAAAAAACCCTACATAACCTGCCGTTTTGCAGCGATTGTCTGCAAGTTGCTGTCGATCCTGGCCACAATCCTTGGCTACATGACCTATCGACCGACGGATCTCGACAACGCCGCGTCCATCCGGTCGGTAGACTCGCACGGAGCTCTTCAGCTGGTGGTGAACGACGACAGACCTCCCGAGGAGTTCGGACCCAAAACCAAGTCTGTGGAAAAATCTGTGGACTAACCTAGGACGCCATAGATTTTGCCTAATGTTAAGTTATATGTATTTGGATCGAAGTGTTGAACTCCTAGAGAACTCCGCAGTTTCATACGTGTATTTGCTTGTTGCCTAAGAAATCTCCGCCAACTAACTGTTCTGAAAACCAAATCACTTCGCCAGTTGACGTTCACACCAGGCCGGTTTTCGTGGTGCATTAGATCTTTCTCCTTGTCTGTTTTTTTTTCTTCTTCTTCTTTGTTTGGATGTACGACTTCAGGTGTTTTTGTGTCTCGCTTTACTCAGCCAGTGATTCAGACTTCTTGTCACTTACTAGGTCATTCCGCCTACATCAAAGTCACTGAATTGTGTGCCTTCCTTAGTTTCACGTTCATCCCAGTTTTCACTTTGCGTTCGTTCACTTATTGTTTGCGTTTGTTTCACTTATAACGATTGTGTATAGATCAAAGATCATTATATGTTAATATGAAGATTGTTTTGAAAATTCTTCTGTTTTTGGGCTCAAGAACGGATTGAGTTAGAGTGGTAATGTTATGCATGAGGGGTGGGCGACACTTTTTCTCCTGTCAAAGCATCTAATTAGCGCTGTCACCTCCTAGGAAACGCGAGGAGATTTCTTGGGTGTGTATCATCGTAAAGGAAAAAGGGGCGTGGCTAGGCGGTTGTGATTGGCGTGCTTGGGCCACCCGTCACGCACGTCTGTTTGAACTCGAGCGGTGTCAGTACCATGATACATGGTCTACATATTTGTGTTGAGCGCCGTAAGAATCAAACAGGTGGGCGCGACCGACAGCTCGAATGTGCCAATCAGAGTCGCCTGGTTACGCCCCTTCTCTCACCACGATATTACACACCCAGACCTCACAGTTACAGTGAGCATCGGTGGCAGTGCGTCTTTCGCGGACGCGAGGAGCACGCAGCGCGGCCGCGACGCATGCGCAGAAATCTCATCCGTAATAGTGTTTTCTTAGTAGCTTCTCATCCTATGTGATGTCAACTATCAAAAAAAAAAACCAACTGAACCCAATGATCTCCCATTACGGCAACGATTCCAGCGCGAGCGCTTTTTTGCACCTCATGCCTCTCGAGTCCGCGAAGAATGCACTTCCATCGACGCTCACTGTATTTCACATTTTTGCCTCTTGCCAATTTGCAGTTATATCACTCATTGATTGCGCTCTATTTATCCGCCATTTTGATTCGCACAAGAAGAACCATCATTGGAACTTCTCTTAGACGATCGGTGATCTCAGCTTCTGATGGAGAGTTTGCGAAAAAATAACCCCAAGAATTTTCACATGATATTTACAATCGGGAAAGCACGTCGGAGATGGTTTCTTGCCACTTATAAATGGCAAAAAAAACTAATCTTGTGGCAAATGGTGGCTAAAATGGTGTTAGTGTGTGTAGAATGATCTGAAGGTGTAGCGGACAAGGTAGGCGAGACTATAAAAGTATACGAATGAGGGAGTAGGTTTTATCCTTAACGGTGCCATTCTGTGTACCCGCATGAATGAATCGTTTTTAGCTGTGGAGTGAACTCAACTATCCGAAAATACTAAAAAATACACAGTAAGTACAGTGCGTTTCATAATTATAGGACACCCCCCGAATTTCCCACTACCGGCTTTTCCTCTGACCATGGAATTTTCTCTCTAGTACCATTGTGATCAGCACCTAAAATAACCTCGGTACCCAATTTTTGAGCTCACGGCAGCAACTCTGGTTTTTTAAAACTTTATTTTTCCCTTTTCGCCACTTCGCGGTCATGACACACCTTCAGATTCTAACAAGTTTATTTGCCGCACAATCGAATTCACAGGATTTCGATAATTTATAGGGCATCTATGGATCACACTGATTTCACACAGCTCGCTATTCCTGCTCTTTAGAAGGAATCTGATGACATGTGTGTCGATAGATATCGAACATGCAAAACTGCCTATCTCAATTTCTCAGCCACTCATTGCTGACGGAGATGCATTCAAAATTGGCTCGCAAGAATTCAAAGTAGTCCTACTTCAGAAATACAGTTAGCACCAGTCACATGCTGCTCGGTTGGCTTTGCTAGCTGGTGATCCAACTAGGCAACACTCGCCCGACATCGAGGTTTTCCCATATTTCTTTACTAAAACCTGCGGATGGGAGGTTTAAAATGGCGGATATTACTCAAATGAGTTTTCTGAGGTCCGACACTGCCAGACCAGACACCGTCCTCTGCTTGTTCAAGTGTCTGCTCTGCGCGAAATAGACAGTAAGTGATGACATGTAGGGAACAAAATGTCACGGTTGGTAAAGTGACCAAATCCTGTTCCAAGTACTGTGATTGGTCATGAATGAGGTGGCTATATACTAGACTTCGTAAATGTGGTAAATGGAAGAGTCGTTGACATGATAATGGACGACAGTCCAGACCTTCAGGAAAAAGAATTTTTTCGAGGTCGCTGTCGCGTTTTTGGGTTCACTTCCCGGCAAAAACAGACATGGCCAGTAAGAGACTGAGACATGGTCTGGCAGCTTCGGACCTCAGAAAACTCCTGTGAGTAATATCCGTCATTTTGAGCCACCTATCCGAAGGTTTTAGTGAGGAAATATGGGAAAATCCCGATGTCGGGCGAGTGTTGCCTAGTTGGATCACCAGCTAGCAAAGCCAACCGAGCAGCATGTGACTAGTGCTAACTGTATTTCTAAAGTGGGACTACTGTGGATCCTTGCGAGCCAATTTTGAATGCACCTCCATCAGCAATGAGCGGCTGAGAAATTGAGATAGGCAGTTTTGTATGTTCGATATCTATCGACACACATGTCCTCAGATTCCTTCTGAAGAGCAGGAATAGCGGGCTATATGAAATCAGCATGATCCATAGATGCTCCATAAATTATCGAAATTCCATGAATTCGATTGTGCGGCAAATAAACTTGTTTGAATCTGAAGGTGTGTCATGACCGCGAGGTGTGCGAAAAGAGAAAAATAAAGTTTTAAAAAACCAGAGTTGCTGCCATGAGCTCAAAAATTGGGTACCGAGGTTATTTTAGGTGCTGATCACAATGGTACTAGAGAGAAAATTCCATGGTCAGAGGAAAAGCCGGTAGTGGGAAATTCGGGGGGTGTCCTATAATTATGAAACGCACTGTATATTTACGGAGTGCAAATCCACTTTACATGAAAGCTAATGTAGCAAGGAATACGAAGGTGATCAATGATCGGATTTCCACAGATGGGTCTTGGTGCGATGAGAATATCCGTAACATCGCCATTGAAAATGGATGTAACCATTTCCCTGGATTCTGGAAGCTGGTTCCTGGAAACTGCACTCAGCCCCGATAATATTGCGCTGGTACTTCGTTAACTGAACGATGCTTTTTCGAAGCAATATAACACCATTGTAAGGAGATCTTGGCTACCAGTGCATCTATTTTCCCAACCAGCGACCACACTCATGGAGATGTCGGCATCATCACGTTTACACTAAGCAGGATGTGGCGAAAAGCGGTGTTGTTACTTGAAATTAGTATCGTTTTGTGTTGAACTGCACACGGAATCAGTAGTCAATCTATTCAGAACGGCCAACGTTTTGGAGGTATCTCCTTCTTCAGGGCCTGAAATGGGTTAGACAATTACCTGAGAAACGCGGCAGTACCCAGACGAAAAATGCAGTAAGAGCATGCTCCATATGAGTGTCGAGGAGGTCTCTCTGCACGCATAATCTGCCAATCAAATAGGCACAGCTAGTATTTGCAGCTGCAGAAAATCCTTTCTATTGAATACGTAAAGAAGAATGTTGGTGAAGAGTAGACTGATTGCGAGATTCACGCACATGAACATGTGAATATGTTGTATACATATTTTTCGAGAAGACGTTGCAAAGCTGAATATCTTTTTCTTTCTGCAAATTCACACCTCGTCGTTCTTATGCAACTTCAGAAGATGTTAGCCATACGAAATTCATTGCAATGAGGTTTGAAAGGCTAGCTCTAACTTGAGCGAGTATTTCAATCACATTCAGCACTCATCTTTATGTTGTTGTTGTTTCTGTTTGTGTTATTTTATTCTGTTTTATTCACATGAGCATATGCTTGTGTAATAAATAATAATGAATAATAATGAGCACAAATGTTGGACCTCCCATATTATCGTTTTTTTTTGGGGGGGGGGGGTCCTGCATAGACATTAAAGCAGGACTCTGCGCAGAATTCGCGGTGAAGTGCACCATGATCTTGAAAAACAAGGCAGCTCTTTTCCGAATACCAGACGTAATCATTTGCGAACCTTTTTGATCTTAACGACTCATCACTGAAACCTAGGATTTGGATGGTATCCTATTGATCCGAGGTCCTTTCTGCACCCCATTTAGAGATGCCTTCCCATCTTTTGAATTTGTCGCCACACTGGTAGCTTAGATTTTTGAAGAAAAAGTGACTAAAAAAGAAAAAAAAGTGTCTAAAAAGTGTCTGCCTTCTGTTTCTGATATGAATTGAAATTGAAGTTCCCACGCGCTTCCTAGGAATGGAATAAGGATAAGAACATGAAAGAAAAAATTATTTTGTTGTTTTTTTTTGTTTCATGCTTGTTCAAAGCAATAAGAATTCTCCTAGGAATAAGGTTATTCTCTTGTATGAACTAAAAAATCTTCTTGTGCTTTTCATAAAAAATATTTTCGTAAAAAAAGAGATTTATCAATACTTCGTTATCTAATAATGAAACTTGAAAGCAGAATCTGAACAGAATTTAGCTCATGAGTACACAAACACTATGAACAAGTGGTGCAAGAGTTTGTCCAGTTGTTTTTCGCTGCGAAGAAGTGATCAATTACGTTTCGAAAAGCAAATAGTCGGCTTAGAAGCAAAGCAGATGAGATCCTTTGGGGTCAGTATGACATTCTGGAATGAAACGTTTCACTGGACCTTCTTCCAGACAGTGAATCGCTAGAAAATACGATACAGCAAATAAAATATTATAGACGAAAGCAAGTGTCCTATGTAAATTTTTTTGGGTTTTATTGAACGATTTTTATTTCAGTAGGCGATCAGAAAACTAACCACACGTCATGTACACTTCTGAAAAACATGCCGTTCTGTTTCGGCATAAAAACAGTGATACCCACTCCTTCTCCGGAGTTATTGCGTAATATTAGCTGGGAATGAGTCCTCAAGTTCTTCTCTGCTCAATTGAACTCGATTCTTTTACTGCGATTGCTTTGGATAATGTCCTTCATATCTGCATAGGACTTGATCTAAACGACGCAATCCACATTCGAAGCCGTAGGCTACAAAGTTCTGGTTCTGCCTGATTTTTCTTCTGGTACATGTGAGATGCGCGTATTTTCCTCTATAAAGCAAATCCAGTTGTTTTTCATATAATTCTGTAGGACCAGTGGATTCTTCAAGATCGCCCGCCATTACAACTAATTACAACTGATTAAATATGTGTTTAATTTGCTACTATGACATACATGTAGACACAAGCACTTGCCATCAGTAATCTAGTAGGTCATTTGTCCACAATATGTAATCACGATATAATGAATAATAATGACTATTGATGGTTCGTATGCTTCCCGAAAATTCGGAAATGTTCTTGAGAGAAATTTTCGATGTTCTTTTTTTCTTTATTAAACGAAAATGGTTAAATGAGTAAATCAATTTTTGTAGAACCCTATGCCACGATAACCGCATAATAAATCTGAAACTGTGTGGATTTCGAATTCATAGCCCGAGCCACTAAACATCAGGGATACTTGTTTCTGGAAAATTGTATCCAACCATCATTATGGTAATGTCATCACAACATCTCAAGAGTAGCAAATAACTGTAATCACATGGTGGACGCGGCGGGGTTTGATCCCTGGACAGCGCCAGTGGGAGCGGCGACACATCGCACTGCGCTACGTGTCAGCATCAGCTCTGCTCGTCCCGGGGTCGCTGCAAGGAGTGGCGAGACTCCTAGTTCCTTATCTCATATTTCATCCCTACTTTTACCTTGATGTCCAGCAATAGCTATATGTTTCAAGGCAAGAAATGCAATATTCTTCACCAAAACTTTGATGTTTCTTCTAATTTCTATCTATCACGCTAGTTTTCACTCCATGAGCGGGCTAAAGTGTTTTATATCCTGCAAATGCGGAAATATATTTTGAAAGATGGAAGAGAAAGGAGTGATGCCTCCGCTCATAATATGAACCACAGAAAGTACATTTCTCCTTTTGCGTCATACGGATAACGTTACATTACATTTTTACGTTGATACGTAAGGAATAAGCACTCTTCATAGGCCATTTCTCTTTTAGGCTCTTCAGAATATTTGCGTTGAACCCGATCGAAATTGAGAACGTCATCAGTACAGTATGGTATCTCTTACTGGTCTACTTTCATTTTCTTCTATTTTTACTACTAGCAAAAGTTTCAGCTGAAATATCTTGGGAAATTTTAACACATTCTTACGATATTTAATTCCCTACATCTTCGTGATCATATTTATCTTTCTTCATGCCCTAAGTCCTTTGAATGTAATATTCTTCATAGAAAAATAAATAAATAAATAAATAAATAACCTACTCGTTTTTTTTTCAACTCCATGTAATTTCTGAGTAACGAAGTGAACTAAAACTATTGATAGAAAGATTTTTTATAAGGAGAGTCATGGATTTCTCAAGGAGGAACGTCCTCTCCTTTCATAGTCTGTTGTCGGGAGCAACGCTACAAAAAATGCCACAAAAACTGTCAGAAACTTTCATTTTCAAGGACATGTAGGAAGGTGAGGATAAAGTTTATGAAGATTGAGCATAGAACCTGCTCCATTTTTGAGCAAACTTCTCCTTGGGTGAAAGTGCGCGTCTTTCCCAAGTTACTTGAACGACCCTTGCCTCTCCAGAGATGCGCATTAGTTGTTTGCGTGGTGAGTGATATGGTGAGACGGGTCTGCATCTTACACTAGACGCGGACAACTGGTATAGGCAGAAATTGTTTGAGCCAAGTTCTGAAGAGTTCTGTTTGCTTCTTCCGGAAATTCTGTCAAATTATCCAACCTGACTTACTATTCGGAAACACCACACTAATCCTTAGCTATTGCTGGAATTTGCTCCGCACCCTCTAGGGTGCTTTGCCAGAAAAATTCTCAAAATGCTCAAATGCTCATCCGCAACACAAACAAAATACGTTTCCGGAGCCGGGATTAATTCTCAGTAGCTTTGCTGGCAAACAATTCATCATCCATTATATTCTTTAGAACGTCTACCACTGAACCTGCTACCTCCTCCTCTAGCTTTAGAAGTTCTTATTTTACATCTCATGCAAATGGGATGACCTAAAAACTGCGTTCCGAGACTTTTCATTTCACGGATCGCATGGTTCTGTGGTCAGGCCGCCAGAGACAGGGCTTGGAATAAGCAGTGGTTCCCACTAATCTCAGGAACAATGCCGTTTTCACGGGTGTAGTGAGGTAAAGTTGTGGAAAAGTCTTCAGAAAGAACCCGATAAAACTTCTCTACCAACCTAGAAACGTAAACGCTCGCGCAAAATCTTGCAAATTCTTCAACTCACCTCCCTTTAATACACGTTATGCAAATCATAATACTTCCTCGCATTGATAGCGGATTGAAAATCCACAGCAGTGCAGCGGCTTATTCGTTGAAAAGGACAAATATAAAACTACTTAGAACTAAAGAATATCACATTTCCGTTTGTCTCAGCTGCTAATATTCCAGTAGTACTAACAAAGTAAAGTTACACGCATATGCATGACATGTATGCATGTAACGTGGTTCCTTTTTGTTCATTTGCTCAGAAGCTTAGCCTTCTCAAAAACCTTCCCAGCAGCTACGTAACTAACCACTGACAATTGTGCTACGTACAAGCCAGGGTGGACCAAAAGTACTGCAATAAAGAAAATGACGAACAAAAGAGGAAACTCATTGTGATTACGCTGCTTCCGAAAGGAGAAAGAAAGGCAAGACAACATAAGAAACATCAGAAACATCTCCAATCTGCTAGAAATCAGTCCTCAGGCACTCAATGACGTTGCGGAGACCGACGTGGTTGGAGTGAAATTGAAGCCCTATTTTTAAAGCACTTTCGCGAATATTTTGAATTCATATGAGGTTTGAGTAAGTCTATGTCACTAAAGCTGGAAAAACCTGTTAATCCAGTTGACAGAGTTCTGGCCAATTGAAAGGCCGCTAGATCTCAAAATTATTGTTTCTCCAGTCCTGAATCAGACCAGACATAACCTACATAAGGATTTGGGCTCGACCCTGGTAAAACATCCGGGAGCGACCGTCTGAATTAGAGTTCAAGGCGAAGCATGCAACTTTAAAAGCAAAACAAGTGTTTTCACCGTACTTCAGGTGCATCATGTGATTCCCACCATATTTTTGGCACCCGATGTCACTCGCAACCGAACTTTCGTTATCCTCAACTTTTCAGCTTATGTCAAGGAAATAACGTACATTCATTTGAATCATTTTTGTTCAAAGAAATCGCACGTAAAAAGACTGAGGTAAAGGTAAAGCTATCGACTTTCTTGATCTACTCCATCCGCGTAAGTCGGCCAAGTTCCTATGACGCAATAAATTGGTAGGATCCGAGAATCATTTTACCATGAGTTTCGACACAATTTACTACCATAAATGTTGTCCTTATAGTCAAATACCCAAGATCATGCTAAAATGTGGGTGACAAATTTTTTCGTGGGTGCTGCCTTTAACATTTTCAGTTCCGCCCTATCGCACATCATGCCTCTGATTTAATTTCAAAAAAATGGCCAGGTAGAACAAAAGATTTTCAATTCACATTTATCACTTTATCGCATCGGACTACCGATGCATTGCTCTCATGTTCTTGATAAGACGTTTTTGAAACGGAAAATTCCACTTTTGGAAAAACCACAAAAAATTACTGGAGAACGATGCAGTCGCTGGGAAATAACAGCTACGTTTAACGGCAAACTATGGGCAATCAATTGTTACTGAAAACCATGGGAAAGCCACCGCTTAAGTTTGCGGAACCCATCACATGACCATGAGGAGCTTTGGGCTGTTTTCTAGGAGGAAATACTAGGAGAGTGAGAAAACTTCTTATTTTCTCGTTTCTATTTATTTGCTCTTACAGTAGTTTTAGTCTGGAACTTGGAAAGCAGAAATCCGGATATCAGCCAGCAAAAGCGCAATTTACACTGGATGCGTGCGTTTGACGCGCGTGCGTTTATGTGGTAAATGAAACGCCCAGGTGCAGTACTGACACAGTCCAGGTCCAAATGGGGCTTCGCACGCCCACGCACGCCTTCCTAGAGACGAGGAAATTTGCTGTGGCCGCGCGGCAATATTGTTCATGCTGTGCCTAACGCGTTCACCGGTCTTCACGAAAAATCCTCCATAAATGTGTATACAACTGCGTCCGTCTAACGTGCGACTGACGCACGTACCTAGTAAAAGTTGACCCACCGTGGAACTTATCAGTCGAAGGAATCCGTGCGTAGCAACACCATTTACAGGGGTCTCAAGCATAACTGAGATTACCTAGGGTAAACGTGTCAACACCACACAAACCTCTTCATCGTTAACATGGGGGGCGACAAGTTTACCCTGGGTAATCTCAGTGGTGCCTCCGGGCCCTGACGTTCAAATTCGAAGCTTAAATGCAGATCAGATGTTCAAGTAGTCAGAGTTGGGTAAGGAGAGTGGCACGAAGTGGGTGCGCTAGCGGATGCGCCCCGCCCAACTTCATCTGTCCCACTAATAATGGGTCAGCAGAGTCTTCAGAATTCCTTTAGGTAATAGATAAGATTTTTTACCAGCTCTTTGGCTTTTCTAGAATTACTATGATTTCCAATGATACATATGTAGCACTACTAATTTGCATTTTAACCCAATTTTAAGTACTTTCGTTTCTGAAAACTCGATCGCCCCGACTCTTTTAGCTTCTTGTTCTTATATTTGTCCCCTCCCCCAGTCTGTCTGCATTTACCATTGAGAGAGTACAGTGTCCGATCTAAGCTGCTACATTCGACCACTGGTGCTCGCCTGCTACCACTCCTGAACTGATACGATGCCCAAATCAAGTATCTGGATTGAATCAGATTTCCTTAGCCATATCTGAATTGAATCAGATTTCCTTAACCATAACAGACAGAGAATTTTCCATTTGGTGATGTAACGCTCGACCACTTGAACTTTACCATTTCCACAGTCTTGTGGCTTACGATCTCCATGTTTTCTGACTAATCCTGGAGATTTTCCTCCCGATTTCACAACTTCGGAAATTCCAATTCGCTTCTTCTGAGCCAAATTTCCAATCTCACTCATCGAATAAACAAGATTCCTAGAAATGAATAATTCAAGCATTTTTTCATCAGAAGTACATCCAGAAAGTCCATCGCATGCTGTGATTTCAGGATTAGCTGCGAATCCTTCACAAGGCTGTAGTATTCAAGAAGTGCATCTTGGCTTTCATTAGTGTCTGATGAAAGTTTTCCCGTTATATCACAGAAATATTCCTTCGGAAACATGCTGTTCTACAAGGGCGATCACAAGAAAGAAATTGGTCAATCGATCACCCAAATGTGATCTGCATACGTGGATGCAAATGCTCTAGAAAAGGAAAACAATTTTTTTTCTTTGATCTCCATTCGGCAAACTTTTTCCTCGTAGCTAAGTAAACGCACACAAAGACTGCAGTTTCTGCACATTACTGTGTGCCTTGCCTTTCAAGTACTTCTTCTTCTTTATCACGCAGAACAATAGCAAAAGTATTTTCTCCTTGTTTACTTTCCATTTACTTAACATTCGTTTCTCCGCGTTTTGTTCTGCTATAAATTTTCCTCAGTAGACTCAAAAATGTTGGTTTACTCTGGTAGCCACTGCTTGTGTCTCGAGTTACACTCGATCCTGTGAAGAAGGATAGGCGGAGACGCACGCACGTCGCACGTTCGCGAATGTTGCTCGGAACTATGTAAGCGTTGAGGTCTCATGCTTGCTTACTCGATCTAGAACCTTCTCAGGAACTCATCTATAGAGCAAAATGATCTCAAACGCTTCATACAAGAGACAAAAACTTTGTGATGGCTCCTTTTTGACTGATAATTTCCTCAACTAATTCTAAACATTCACCTCTGGAAATTCAAACTTGGAATTGCTTTCAATAAATTTATTCATGCAATTCCACCGGTTCGAGTCCTTAATTTATCAAGGAACCTGTATTCCTCTGCACTCCTCCCCCCTCCCCCCTTGCATCCAACAGTGACTTACATAGCTAGGAGCTATATGTAGTGACTAGCATAAGTATAATATGTACATGTATGTGTGTATTGGGTTGGGCAATAAGTTCGTGCGGTTTTCCGTAGACATCAAAACTAGTGTTTCTCACAAACAGCATCAATCACAAAAAATGATTTATATACCATCTTTCCTCTACTATCAATGCTACTAGAGAAAGAGCAGCTCCCCTCTTTCATTTCCATGAAAAGCCACATTGTCTGAGATGGCTATATTTGCAACCCTCGACTGCAACTCTTGAATAGAAGTTTAGAAAATGCCAAAGAAAATAAACAAAACAAGTGGTTCGAGATAGCTTTAGGCATGCATGGATCGCATGCGTAAAATTACCTTCAATTCTAGCATCTCGGTTCTCGTTTTTGTGGAATTTGCTCAGAAGAGACGCGCCTTCTCAATATGAGGGATAACCTTGAATTGAGCCCTTCGATGTTTTTTGGCGAAGTGAATCACTTGAGCCTAGGTGTTGTTAATATTTGACATTCTAGTGATTCTTCTTTACATCTACAGCAAAACCTAGCGGATAAACGGCTCATTGTCCTTAAAACCCTAAATTCAGAGGACGGACATCCTCCTGGCTAGATTTCACCTCTCAGAGGCGGGCATCTGCTTCTGTGCCGTCCTTTCAGCAGTAATGACTTCTTTTTGGACCTCATCGATGAACGTCACCTTTTCAGCTGCATTCGATACGCGATTGAAGTGGAACAGTAGTAGCCGTCGGAGATCTTCGTCCTAGCTGATTTGGATGGTCACATTCTACGCGATAGAAAACGAAGTGTAGCACATGTTGAGGAAATCGGTAGGAATATTTGTAAAGACAAAACATAGGGCTACAAAATCATATATAACACGCCCTCGAACATATTTTGATTTTGACTGAAAAGTCAAGTTGAAAAAACTGCACGAACTTATTGCCCAACCCAATACTATATGGAAGTATAGTGTACGTGTGTGTGCATACACAATTAATGTGTATGGGTGCATGTATGTAAATGGACACATTTTCGAAATATATGGTACATATTGTAAGTTTTCTTTATCTTACTGATGAGTGCAGGAGGAAACTTATAACATAGTTAGTTTTCGTATAAGGATAATGCACGGAACAAAAACTAAATCCAAAACAGCATTGTGAAATTACACTTGCACCTTTCCGTTATTCCGAGGCATGACCGAGCACGCATTTCCTTAGCCCTTTTCTTTTGGTTGGAGCATATGATATCGGAAGCTCGGATTTTTCCAGTCTATTTTGGCTTGGTTCCCGTTCGAGGATTAGGAGCGTTAGAAAACCAAGAATGATCAACTGAAAATGAGGCTCAGAGACAGGAGCGTATTAGTAAATTTATCTCTCATACAAGATCGAATCAGTACTCGTTTCTAGGTGAACAAAAATTATTTCAGCCGTATGCAGCACTCTTTACCTTCCCTTCCGGAAGTTGCACTGCACCGTTCAGCAGCTTGCTATATTCTAGTCCTTTTTTAACTACAGGTTTGTTCTCGAACATACCCAGCAGTGACACATGTCTCTATAAAATTACTGTTTTCTTGACGCTGCAGCACCTTAATGTCTATTTTCCTTTTTGTTTACTCTGTTTGAATTCCCTGAAAGCTTGATTACTTCAGTTCCTCATCTGCCCATACATAGACTACTGACTTCGTAGCAAAAAGACTTCCTCAAAAAGATGTGAAATCAGTTTTCCATTTATTCCCATAAAGTTCCATAGATGCTGTTTCTCGTGTTTTGGTGCAATCAGCAGGGAAGCATACTTTATAGCCAGTTAGCACACAAAAGCAAACGTCATCCATTTTTTGCTCACATCATGTAAACTGGATGGTTCCGGAAGTTTATATCTAACGCACGTATGTAGCAGCTTATGACAAAAAACATATTTAAGCTACGAGAAAAAGAAATCTTTGTTCCATACAAATTTGAGAATTCTTGTGTGATACGGCTTTTTTAAACTTTTTTGACAATTTTTGTAGGCAAAATAATGCCTCCGTAAAGCCTATGACGAGGAAAAAGAAAACATATGGAATATAATTGGAACAAGAACAAAATAAAATAAAAATATGGAAAATAAGAAGAAAACTGGCGAGAGAACCACAAGTTGGAAAACAAGGAGACCTCCGAAGCGCATCTAAGGCTGTAGGAATAGAGCGAATTCTATTTTCATTTGGGTAACCCGGGCCTATGGTGAAGTCTCATGGCGGTGAGCCGAACACCAAAACTTACCATTACCTTTAAGGCGGTGATTGGCTAGTTCAAATCCACGTAGGATAGCTCAGTAGATCACTCCCATGCACGGCTGGGTCGTTGCGTTTCATGAATCCCAGCCCTGACTTTTTGTACAGTGTGGCCTCTCAAAGTAAGAAGCAATTAGTCTTCTAGTGACTAAACCTCTTTATCTGAGATCCCAACAAAAACCTGGAGCCGTCATGCTCACAGCGAGGTGTTGTGTTTACACTGCCATGAAAAAGTGAATGGAATATTAATAAGATGCCTTCGCTAGCTGTGTTATTAACATCACTAACACGTCTTCAAACTCGCCATTTCCTCATCAGACCAATGTGTTTGTTTTTTTTTTCTACCTGAGAATATGCAAATAGCATGGTAGGCTACCTCATATGCGTCTTCGTGGAACAATAGTGTGTCTGTTCTAACTACCACCTTTTCTATTACACTAGTAATATGAAAAATATCGCTCGATAATACAGCACTCTTTATTGTAGGAGTGTAGTGTTCATCACTTCAAAGCATATGGGCTCTCTATATCCCTAAAGGAAGAATTCCATGTTTGCCTCAAAAATCAAAGAGGTATAATATGTTTACGGACATATAGCTTGATGTCGTAAACACTACAATCCTACGGTATAGAAGTCTGTATTTTTCATAAATATTTTTTGTATTCATTTCGTATTTTGGCAACATTAACTACTTGAATCGTCAGCAAAAGTAGTAATATCTAATGATTGCTTTGAAAGGTAATTGTCAAAGCTAGAATTTACGAGAGTGCTTTTTAAAATGACCACTTGCATCCAAAGCTTCTCTTGATCCATGAAATATGGGTACCATCCCAACTCCACAAAAATCTGCGCCTTCTTCAGAAAAGATATTCGCATGGTTTATTTATTTACTTGTTTATTTATTTATTTATTTATTTATTTATTTATTTATTTATTTATTTATTGTATGCACATTGAATTGCGCAAGACAGCTTCCAATAGAAACAAAACAAAACTTATGCACTTAAACAGGTGGATGAAAATTTAATGAATCAAAAAATCACAGGACGTCACGGTTCGCAGTTGCAGAGCGCTGCACTTTTAGAAGGCATTACTGAGATCAAAAAATCTGGCAGGAGCCCAAAATCGAAATCTCTTATTCGTCGTATATCTAGCAATCCCCTGGTGTTGGCTACCAATTCCACGGAGTGACGGGTGAGCGATCGCTAATTTTCCCTGTATTAAGTCCCGTCACAGATTTAACATTAATCCGGGAATCGAGATGAAAAACATCTGACGTCCCGGCACATCATTAAATGACCCAGTCGATTTAGTCATAGCCTATGGGTAAATCTGAGGTCTCGATCCCATGACGCTTTTTATTTCGTGTCCACCGGAATCGCTGGAATCCATCGCTCGGTTTCCTTCCTGATCGAATCAGTCTCAACTCCCAGCCAAGGGGAAATAGCCATGGAGCTTATCCTGCTCATGAGACGTCATTACGACAAATAACTATGAGTTTCAGCGGCGCACACCAGTACATCTCATTCACAATTGCTCAAAAAACAAGTTGTTGTTGGAGGGATAACGAGCGGAACGTACAATTTTTATGAGCACACGCTATGAGCCCAAAGATAGGTCGTATGCACGGTTGGGAATGTGTTCAGAGGTTTCTTGATCATCTACTCCGCCAGACAGCCGAGGTCTGTGGCGTGACCAGCTCTCAGGAATCTGTGATTTTTGTTCATCTCCAGACTGCATTAGCTTTCATGGCAAGCATAGGTGGCTTTTGAGCAATCAGCTGTTGAGTTGCAGAATTTAACCTCGTTAGAGTCATCCTGGAATAGCTGGGGAGCAAAATGGGCGAATCGTGAACTATGCATACTTCATCTGTTGAATTTTCGTCTGGCAGTTTCCATCTGCACCAAATTCACTTATTCTTACCACTCTATGTGCTACACTCACAATGCAGCAACCATGTTTTCAACCAGGATCACCTGTTCTTCGACCTTAGAACACTTATTTTGCTTACGTAGTAAGTCTGGCTGTTTGGTGGCCAAGGGTGGGAATATGCAGCAAACCAATGTCAAACGTCAGATTTGTCATCTTGTGTGAGAAATGACGCTTCTCAGCTCTCATTCACTATCAAATATTCATTAGAAGAAGGATATCTAGTCAAGTGATATAATACTCAGGCGAACATGAGAAAGTGGGATAGTAGACCTACTGTTTTACACACCACCGGTTTCGGGGCTTGAACTATAGCGACTGTGTGATCTCCTTGGCGCCCCCGGGTCTGAGACCTTTTCATCAGTAGTTCCCAAGGAGACTTCAAAACAAATTATAATCTATTGACACGTGAGAATATTGTGCAGGTATGAAGTAGTCCAAACATGATTGTATAAAGAAGTCAAAGCTGTAAAGTCCAGATGATAACTAGTCACGATAGTTCAATTTGCCCAAAGGTAAAGTGGCTTACGGGTCCGAGGCAGAACGGTGGTAACATCTCTTCCTTCCTACAGTGGTTCGAAGTCAGATTTTCGCTTCGTTGCACTCATTCAGGTCATTGTCCCCAGAGCTAACAATATGTTTCCTACCTCATGTACAAGAGGAAAGTGTATACTACTGCCAAAACCATATTTTCTCATAACGAAAGGTCTATCTCTGAATGAACGACACCATGTTTCGGACTACCTCAGTTATGGTCCATTCATTCAAAAGAGATACTCTACCCAACTCTATCATTCTAGCTTGAAAGTCCTTAAATTTGGTACATGTCCTACCTATTCTTATCATTTCCGCTGCAAAAGTATTGGCTATAATGTACCTAGGTATATCAGATGTAGTGTGCGGGTATCTAAGCACCTAAAAATTATAGTCATCTGTTTTGTTGTAAAGACTGCAACTTATAGAACAACTTTCCATCTTAAGTTTCAGATCTATAAAATTGGTCATGTTCTACCACATCACTTCAAAACTGATTTCCTAGAATTTCTTTCTTGCATGATTCGTTAAGCACTAGATTATTTCGAAATCAAGGTCGGATCTTAGGACCAGAAAATTTGGTTGCCTTGTTAACATAAATGAGGGTGTTTTGACTGCTTTTGAAGATCGTTTTTCCCCTTTCCAAAAATTTGGATTCTGCTGAATTCGGTGCTTTTTTGGCACCACGTAGGTGATTCAAAGTGCAGTTGAAAGCAAAAATTCATCTCGTTCTATATCATTAGCTCAATCTTCGTGACAACTCGACCTAACTAATAGCAATTTATTAGAGGGAAAGAGTGGGAAAAAAATCCTAGCGAAAACACAGCTCAAAGTTCCTTCAAGGAATCCGCAGCTGGAGATATAAGGCTTAATATTCAACGGAGTCAAACACGTGAACTTGAGGTTCACGACTGCATTCTGAAAACAGTGTGAAAGCTTTCACCAGAAGATGCACCGGAAAATTAAAGGATGATTGAAACGTTCACTAGGCACCAGTTTTAGCTGAATCGTTTGCAAAAATTCTGCTTGAACCGACTTGTGGTCAGTGAAAGTCAACGCTCAAAAATTGACATTAATTTTTTTTACAACCTTTTACATCAGGGAAAAGGAAGAAATCTTCTCAAAAGTATTTAGTAATGTGAATAAAGGAAATACTCATCAGTTAGACACCATATTCTCATGTGAAGACGCCCGAAGTGCAGTGCCGGTCTATCGCCCTTGCATCACAGAATGTAGCAGTCTGGTGTGCCGCTCCGCACCACCCACGCGCATGCGTTGCGGCAGACCACCCGGGTGCTGTGATTGTTGCTGTCGGTATCGATGTTTTGCTTATGTTATAAACACATAAAGAAAGCAGTGGAAAACACCGCCTGACAACAAGAGCGCCCAGCTGGTCTACCGCGCCGCGTGGGTTGTGCGTCGCGACATAGAAAAGCGGCGGTATTCTGTGATGCAAGAGTGATTGACCGACACTGTATCTGCTGATACGTTTTCCAGCTTTACTTCAGACAGCAACCGTAACCTGTATCCTATTTGAACTTCTGCATTCATCCACTTCAACTGGGACCATTCACTTTCATCTCGTGCTGGTTGCCACTTTGTGCATTTGCTCATCAGTAGAATTTATTGATTAGTTGATTTCTCACATCAATGGTCATTTCCTTACACATCCTTCGCAGATTCTGACTCATCTGGAACTCAAGCTCAAAACTCGTGGAATCTTCAACTTTGGATTCATATGCTGCGGAAGGGGACGTTATCAGCAAATCGTGATCCCTGTAGAAAATTCTTAGTATAGATGTTACTGACTATCCTCTACTCTTTTCCACACTCTCTCTTTTTTCACTCTCATTCCCTCTCTTTCCCCATTTGGGATTAGCGGTTAACATTTGCGTAGATTTCATCGTTTTTGATTCAATAGCTTTGGAAATTTTTCACGTTTCCATTTTAAAGGTTTCAAAAGCAGCATTTCCTGCCACTAGCATAGATTATTCCTTGGCGCGAGAATCCTTCATTTGGGAATTTGTCCCTCGTGAACCAAGAAACGTAGGCATTCCAAAAATTCCTACCTTTGGCTCTCGCCTTACTGGACTTGGATTACTACGGATGTGCGTCGGCTCCTGCGACTGCGCAAATAGTTTCCTTAATTTCCATTCGGTGGCACGTGCTCGATTCCAGCCTAAGGTGTTGTTTACGGCGTTTTTTCTAAACCCAGCCATAAAACTGTTTACACTTCGCTCTTGCAGAGGTTTATTCCTATTTCTGCGTCTTCGGAATTTCCTTGTTGAATTACGTATGTATATTGCACTTAGTCTCAGGTGGAAACATTCGAGCAGATTCCGCTTATTTTACGTGTATTTGTTCCGAGAAATTATTTTCGGAACAAATACACGTAAAATAAGCGAAATCTGCTCGAATTTGGCAATTTTTCTCAATTCCAGCAGATCCCACTGGAATTTACACGTAAAATAAGCGAAATCCACTGGAAACTGCACTTCATGTGAATTCCAGTAGATTTCGCGTATTTTCGTTTATTTTTCTGGTAATTTGTTTTGCATTAATTATTGCAATTGTTCTTTCGTCTTGAAAGATGGTTTATGTCTGAAAAAATTCTCAAATTTTACTTGTCATGACTACAAGGAAATTGGCGAGCTTCCCCAAAAATAAAAATATTCCATGTTGAATTGATAAAAATTCACCAGCCTAATGTACGGAGAACTGAATGTACGTATTGAGAGAGGTGTATGCCTCATGTGTCGAGAAGGAGGTTGGCTTTATGTGTTAGAAACACTTAAAAGCGCTCCCACATGGGCAAGATTTTTGTTGCCGGCCCACGTCAGCCATGCATTCATTACATGGACGCACCCGGGAGTAGGACATCGACCACCTTGACATTCTCGCTTATTTTCAAGCAGATTTCGCTTACTCCTCAGACGGAATTTTCGGAAATTCGAGCAGATTTCGCTTATTTTCTGGAGATTTACGTGCATTTTTCGGGCGTAACCGGGAAATATTTCAGCGAAAAATAAGCGAAATCTGCTCGAAAGCACACGTAATCTGCTCAAATTTTTCCACCTGAGGTGTTAACCTGCTTGGTAATTACTTTCCTGAAAATCAGTCCCAAGTTGATAATGAGAATTGCAAACACTCCAGAGGATTCTTTGTCCTTAAAATCTTCGGGAACCTAGAGAATTTCAGGGTAGAAGGAGGATTGTAGCTCAATAGCAGTTCGTTTGGATGAGTTCATACATCCTATCTAAACGTCCAAGAAGGTGTATGTGGCTGAGATTTTCCTTGTTTGTTGAAAATTACTTCTCCTTCGCTCCTCCTCCTCACACGCCTAAAAATCCAGCGTCTACATTCTCAAATATCACTCACTTCTCCCCTACCCCCTTCCCACTTTCTTGTTGAAAAACTTTAATCATGGCTGATACTGTGACGCACGGTAACTCCGCTGGTACTATGTTTATCCATTTTTTTCTGGCTCCTCACTTCTTGTTGGCGGACGGCATACCGGTTTTTTTCGCTCTGCTTAGGATTCTCCTCCTAGCTCTAGATAGTAAGATACAATTTATCATAAACATACCTCTTTGCTATGAATGTATAGCTACATAATTCACGCTGTTTAGATCTCAGTGAAAATAACTGGCGCTTTGTATACGTCTAGAAATGAAACCCTATTTTGGTTTGTCCTTTTGCATCTCTGGAAACGTGCACTAATTGAATCTAGCAACAATTTGTAGATTGGCTCCTTTCCCACTTAGCTTTCTTAATTGAAAATGAAAGCCTACCCATGTCGATGTCGATTAGAAATATATAGCCTTTTAGTTTTAATTACCCACATTTCACTCGATATTGTTCACGTACTTGGAATAATGGAACATTATGCCATTACCAGTTTTTTCCAGTGTTCCAATCGAAAAAGAATTTACTGGAGGGCAGCCACATGAAATTGAAACAAGATCTAGTCCCTGATTTTTACCTCTCTTTTTATCTCTGGATTTGCTTGGATCAGGGAAAATTGTTCTATCGCGAAATTTCCTTTTGTTTCAGAAGGAAGAGAACACATCTGAAACTATAAACGAAGAATCCCACAAAAAATGGAATAAAATGCTTAGTTTTTTGAATGCTCTTCAATTCACGTGGTAATCAAGACGTCATCCCCTCCCACGCTCCTTTATTTCTCCAAAACAACACTTATTAAGTGTCTGGTGATCTTTATATCTTGGTTTTTGGACAGATGACTTCGACCAATCATTCAACTAATTCGCGATCTCTGTCACTCGAATACCCGCATTGTACCTCGAAGAGACGGTGCAACCAAGCTTTGTGATTGGCCGGTTGGGTGAATTGACCAATTCTGAGGCTCGACCACGTCGTCCTCTCCGGTAGAGCGCCCCACACACTTGTTCAGTATAAATTTTTTTTTGGATTGGATGTAGGTCAACGGCGAGCTAGAAAGGGAGGGTGGTTGTCAGAGCACCCTCTTTCCCTATTAGTCCTTAAGTGCTAAGACGTTCTTACTAAGAAACCACGTCTAGACTATTTTACCCACTTAACGCTCACTTAGCTCTAAACTGCCTGCGTCAAATGCTGGTCACGAGCATCAAGGCTATAACGTTCCCACTCCACATATCGTGTCAGCGCTCAAAACTAAACGGCGTGCGTTTTTTCACTCACACCATATAAGCTCGATAATCCTTGAGATTATCCGTAAGAGCTTTTTTTAGCGCTAATGCTTCATATTATGGAGTGTTTATCTTCTTGAATTTCAAATTGATCTATACGAGAGTATGAAAAACTCAAGTGAGAGCGATTTACTTTCCAGCTCATTTCATGGGATTTACTGCCGATTTCTTCGAGGAATGATAAGAAATTGCCGAAGGAGGCGTTTTTGGTTTACTACGATTTGGAAACCCGCTCTTAGACGCAGCGCAGCATGCATCATTGAGATTACCCAGGGTAAATGTGTTGACGTCTATGTGAAAACTCGTTTTTATACCTATTACTGGATGGATTACTGAGATTACCCAGGGTAAATGTGTTGACGTCTATGTGAAAACTCGTTTTTATACCTATTCCTGGATGGATCACTGAGGTTACCCTGGGTAAAAGTGTTGACGTCCATGTCGCCTCCAGCCAATCTGGGTAGATTTGTGCGGCGTTAACATTTTATCTTGAGTAATCTCAATGATGCATGCGGCCGCTAGAGTTGGTAACCTTGCCTTGAGTGGTTTTTTGACGCTATTCAGTTGGAAATTTTTTCGGAAGGACGCTAGCAGTTTGTTGCAGTGAAACCTTCGCGAACCGGGGATCCCACCTAAGGCCACATACATCATTTAGATTACCCAGGGTGAGCGTATCAACCCTCAAAATTCAAATGTTTATGGCAGCAGTAAGAAGGCTTTCGCGCTGACTACTATCACGTGCTTGTTTTCCAAAACCTAGTCGTAGTCTCATATTATCAACAGATTGTGCTGATCTAGGAATAGTATTTCCAACTCTGGAAAGGCTCTCGTCTGGGAAAATATTATCCCTTAACTAGGAATGTTACATGGCACTGTAGACACTTCCCCTTTGAAATTTCCTGGCATCTCTCTTTATCTTTTCTCATCTTAATTTATCTATCTGCACTTTATGCATCACGCCCTTTTCTGGCTGTGCACCTTGAATGTATTCATAAACATAAAATCTATCCACAGTAATCCAGGCGTCAGCACGCCTACTCTGGGTAATATTAATGATGCATCCATGCCTTGTTAAAAATGGAAAAACAAGCAGGTTGTGGCTGCTGAGGCCGCTTAGACAGGCTCTACTGCGAGCTCCCCTCACCCTTACCCTTACCCTACAGTATCCTAGAGAATATCCGCGACCTAAGCCCAGTGCATGACTAAGAGCTACTCTTTTCTTTTGTACGGCTCCAAAAATCACTTGTCTTTCATGCCTTCTTTGTCCCCCCATTATCATGAAGGTCTATTGCGCTAGATGCACTTGTCCTTGCTCAGACATTCGTCATGACATTTATCAGTTCACATTAAGGTTGGAATAGGCAAAGGTTGGTAGAAGAAATGAGACGGTGACATACACAAATCCCATTGGAACGCCAAACATCTTGGCAACAACAACACGTGGCTGGACGTTTACCAGCAAAAGAGTGGGCGAGAAACAATTTTGCGCTAGAAAGGTGAAGCGTGGTATAAACAGAACACAATTGGGTAGAATTTTAGCAAGTTTCTGGGTAGTTTCTCACCGGAAGCGCGAGGAATTATGAGAACTTCCAGGAGAAATGCAATAACTTCGACACAAAAATTTGAATCCGAGCAGCGAGAGAGTAGCATCAAGTTCTAGGATTACTCACTCAATAGTTCTTCACAACCTTGTACATATGTTCCCTTAGCCTAATGCACAAGATTACTTGAAAGTACAGCAAAGGTAATACTCTTCTTTCGGAACACTCAAGCAAACGGTTCGCTAAAAGTCAGGCTTTCTGCAGAGTACAGTTTCTTTCTGTCGCAGCACTTTTCGGATGTGCAATCCTGTATTTCACCTGTATTCTCTTCTGGATAAAGTAATTGCGATAGAACAGAAAGTTCATGAAATACTTGGCGAAATGCTATCCTACGCCCTTTAGAAACGCATGGAAACGGCAATAAAGTTCTGAAAGTATTAGTAAGTAGTTGTGTTGCTGTAGTTCCCTTCGTTCCATTTCATCGTCGTCATGGACGCCATCACAGGAGAGTTACAGAGACCGGTACCCTGGACGCTCCTGTTCGTTGATGATGTTGTGCTCGCCTCAGAAGGCAAACACGATTTGGAGTAGCAAACGCAAGCATAGAGTGACTGACTCGCACAATTTGGCCTTCACCTTAATGTCAAGAAAACCGAGTACCTGACAAATGATGTGGATGAAAATGGCACTATCAAAGTTGATAGTGCTATCTCCGGCATCTCCTAAGGACAGATCTCCCCGAGAGATACCTTCAAGCACCTGGGCTCAACGGTTACATCCGACGGTAGCCTATCACGCGATGTCTTAGCGCGTGTGTACGCCGCTGGATGAGATGGCGTTCAATGACTGGCGTACTGTGCAACAAGAGCATCCCAGAGCGCTTCAAATCGAAGGTTTACCGGACGGTAGTACGTGCTGTCCTTGTTTATGGCGGCTGGATGGCTGGCCGTACGCGACTTGACCGCATTTGCAATCAAGGCGTCCGACAACGTTTTGGTGTCGCTTCAATAACGGACAAGCTCCGCGATGCCCTCTTGCGATGGTAGGGCCACGTGCTTCGTGCTGACAACGACAGCACTTGCAAAATCGGCTTGAATCTCGGCGTAACAGGCAAGCGGGTGAAAGGACACCCGATGCAACGATGGATGGACACTTTGCACGTCAATCTGAAAGCAATTGGTATGCACCCGGACCAGGCACACGATAGGATTAAACGGCGTCAAGCAATCTGTAAATCGGACCCTGCCACCAAATGGGACAAACGCTGAAGAAGAAGAAGAAGAAGAAGATTGAGCTTCTTTCTCGTTTCTCTCTTTGAGTTGAATACTGGTAAATAAATGAAGCAGTGGAGAAAGGCTAAACTTGATTAATTCTCCTGTACTAGATCTCTCTTAGTACCTATGATTATCTTTATAATTTAGTTTACAAAATTTTTTCCCTTTTCTTTGTTATTTGGTGGATCGCTATTGGTAATCCAACGTTCCTAACATGGACGGCTTTTCCATGCGCACTGCAAAAAGGCATTTGTATTCCTCATTATTGTTGTTGTGCCTGGATGCAGCATTGGAAGTATGGGTGATCTCCCAGTCTTGGATATGATTATCCATGGGTAGCAGGGTATAGACAACGTCACGTGTGAGCAAGTATGAAGATGGGCGCCCAGTGAAGGGTAAGTTTGCTTACGACAATATGTTTAAAGGGGGTAATCTCAGCTACGCAGACGAGCCCTGGTTGTTGGGTGCTTACCATCAAGCTTTGTTCAATAAATATATTCATTTTTTTCACTATATACTTCTCATGGTACTCTTTCACTGTAGCGATGCCTTCTAAATTCTTGTTCCAGAAGCAGAACAGTTAAAGGCAGCATCCACGGAAAATTTCGTTGCGAACGTTCCGAAAGTTTTGAAAAACCCAGGACTTGAGGAGTATACATATTCGCCACACAAACCGCACTGGAAGTGTTCTTTTACCTTCTTACAATAGGATCACCTAGGACCAGACGGACTTATTTATCAGCTGATTGTACGTGTTCTCTCTCTTTCGTCTGCGCAGTTAGAGCACCGAAATCTTTTTGGAGCGCGGAAAAGATCGATTACCAGCTGATCTCTTTGTCAAACGTCACCCTTCTCAGAGGAATTCCCTTGTTATGCCTCCAGAATTGGGCGGTTTTCTCTCGTCTTTTCAATTCTTTTGTTTCTGATAACTGTGGTCGTTTCCAATGGATTTCCATAGTAATTATGGTTGTTTCACTATTGTTAGCGCTAGTCTCTGGCGGATTTTCAATTTTTTCTCATTTATTCTCTCCTGGGGTAATCCTACAATGTCTTGATTCTCAGTTGACATCTTTTTTGATTGTTACTAATTTTCCAATAGTTGTTTCTTTCGCTGCGGTGCAAAGAGGCTGCACTTCATGGGAAATAGCTGATTTCGCGAAGATCCGCCTGGCGAAAAAGACTACCTTATCGATTTTTTGCTATCGGATCTCATCCATGGCTCGCGAAATTCGGTCATATCTGTTGAACGCTACTTGATTGTGGAGCTTCAAAAACAGTTTTTCCAATGGTAACGTCAAGTTTTGTGTTTAAGAAAATGTTAAGCACCTTCGATATCTACCAAATATGCTGAGATCCTAAAGTCAAAAATTTTCGTGGGTGCTTCCTTTAATGACTGCGGCAAGATTGCACTTGCCACACTCATGCTTGAGGCTCATCCCTGAGAATCTGGATCAGAATTTGTTGGGAACTATGACAATTTGAGAGCAAGAGAGCACGATTTTCATTCTATGGCTTTCCGGATCCGAAGCATGACGAGGGAAAGTGGGCGTGTCACGGTTGTGCGATTGCGGAATGCAAACCCCCTACCAGCCCTTTACGGTCGACTCGTTCCTATTTGCGTGTGATCTCCCTATGACAAAGTCCGTAAAATTTCAAAGTACATACGCAGAATTTGAACGTGAATGGGGAGGACCTTTCCTCACCATTTCCAGGACCCAATTTTTTCTTGATTCTCTAGAAAAGCAATGTGTTTTTCCACTATCTATCGGGCAATTCTTTTCAAGGAAATGATAAGTGCACTCCTGGAGAACGTTGGTTTCTTGTTCTAACCCCTTTTGTGGTTCCCTGTGCCTCATTTTCAGAGTGAGGGAGGAACCAAAAGTCTAGCCTAGTGGACAACTCGCACTCGCCCTTGCCCCGCCCCTCGCCTTGCTCCATTCCATCACTGGCTGACCAGACATCGGCTCGCCTGTATAGCGGAATAAAAACAGTCATTTTGCACTTCACTATGACCCCATAGCAAGTACGAGTTGTTGTTGTTGTGGACGAGCTGTCTGCCCGCTCAGCTTCCTCTTCTCATTCTTCGTGTTTCCCTGTCGCTGATTTATGGCAAGCATAATACTGAACGCTTCCTTCAAAACAACCGCAAATTGGGGGTAATCTCCGCGGACCTCCGGGGACCACTTGTTCATGCGCTTTTGTTTTTGCATGAACTGTCCTACAAAAAGCATGGTTCTCCAGGGAACAGCTGAACTTTTGAACTTTTGAACTTTGCTTTCAATTTTTCTTGATATTTCTTTGTTATGTAGCATGGCTGAAAGCTCTAGCTATAGAAAACCAGAACCGAAGAGTCGGCAATTTTTTATTTCTAAAGCTAAAACCCGCTTGTTGAGAGGTTAACCGCTTGTTTTCTGGGTCATAGGCGATTGGGAAGCTATGGAAATACCTTAGTGTTCTGCGTGAATGGGAAGACAAATCGTGGACATTTCGCTAGTAGCCGAAGAGAAAACCTTCTGCAAATATGAATTTGTTGTTGTACTATATTTTCACATGTTTTGGATTGAATTCTATTTCAATTCTTTGAATTATAAATCAAGTACAGTAGGCGTTTTCCACGCCCTCGAAAAGCACGCAGCGCGACCGCGCCGCTCACAAAAGGAATCGGCGCCGCAGTGGCGAATCTAGGTTTTCTTGATATTTCTTAATATGTTGTTCACCACATTTACTGTTAACTCATACCAGAACTAACTAACTATCAAGAAAATCCTATAGTTCGTTGTCTCCGAAAGGATTCATGCTTGAGTGGCGGTGCGGTCGCGCCGCGTGCTTTTTGAGGCCGCGGAAGGGCTACCGCCATCGACTCTCGCTATAGCCACTTAGTATATGATATATTTGTGGCATTGTATAATTGTAAGATTTACTGCAGCAATTGTTATAATTACTTTGTTTTTGCACGAAAAAAATCAGAAAACAACATTTTTGATGAGTTCCGACGAGAAGGACCACTCTATCTATGCTCCTAATAGCGAAAGGCTTAAGAGTAAACTGAAATCTTGATGACAAAATATTAGTGGATGCTGCCTTTGAGTGCAGATGTTCAAAAAAGACCATAAAAACAAGACATCAATATTAGCCTAATACGGAAATTCTCACCTAATTTGGGCAATATTTCCCTCCCGGATCACCTCCTTTGAACTGAACTCAACTACTCTAAGGGCTCTATGACGTAGTAGTTTTTGGCGAATTCCTTTCTACAAAAGTACCATGAGTGAGAACAGTATATTGCTTGTGTAAGTGTGGTCCCGTCTCTCCTAACAAAACTCTCATATTTCATGGATTCCTCCGGGATCGCTGAGAACAGCTCAGTAGGCTGTTTTCTTTTTCTATTGCCCACGTCTCTCGCTTCTGGCACTCAGCTCCGATTTTTCATGGTAAACGCATTTGGAGATCAGTTAGAAGTTGTTGAGAGAGTTAGCTGGAAAAACGTCGGCTTGGCTCCACTTGCCCTCCTCTCACACTTTTGCAGACACTAAACAGGCCTCAGAATTTCATCTTCGAAGTAGAAAAGAGCTAGTAGTAGCTAGTGAAAATGCACTAGCAGATTACAGTTTTTCTTCCAAGATTTTGCTTTTTTTTGTGGATCTTTGACGATGATTAAGGTAAAGTTAGTACGTTACTCGTTTTCTCCAGGTAGATAGGGCATACCTTTTGTCTGATGTAATTTCCCTAGTCAAATAGGCCTGCATGCATCGTTGGAAAGATGGGTAATCTCATACCGTATGGTATGATTACTGTACCTACGTAGTAGCTCTGCTCGGACAGCGTAACGTATTAAGAAACATGTTGATGGGTGCCAGACAAAGGGTAAATTTGAGTACATGAAAGGTTTGTCATGAGGCCGCATGAATCATTGAGATTACCCAGGGTAAACGTGCCAGCGCCCTCAAATTTACCCATCGTTAACAAGGGCGTTCACTCGTTCAGTCTGGGTAATGTAGATGTGTCCGGGCCTTGGATAATTGAGCATTTTTTACCAGTATCCGTGTGTCGTGTGCAGGCTATGTGGTGAGGGTAAATAGACCCTGTGTAGCTATCTTCTTGCGCCCACTCTCTATTTTTAACTCCTTACATGGCTTCACTACTGCACATAAGCCTATTGTTACCTTCTGCAACACCTCGGAAGACCCTCATGTATTTATGAACGAAGATAGGATCAAAATGCGTTCGCTAAGCCTCTGCCGTAGGCTTAGCCAATCCTTTCCCAGAGTAGTGTAAGGATATTCTGGAGCCGTGCCATCCGACAATCAGCAGCTCCGCGGAGATGTTGATCTTCAACATCCCCTAATTACTATAGTACATAGCGTGTGGTGGTGCCATCACTGCAAGATGCCCATCGTTCGAGCAATTTCTGCTTGGATTCAGCTCCGAAATTTCTGCTACTTGACCTTTCGAGGGCATTCTGCACTACGTGATTAGCTCTCACAAGGCGATGAAGTACGTCAATTCCGAAGCGCATGCTGGGTTCGCTGGGATAAGAATTCGCACTATGAATATTTCATTAAAATGCAGCGTAGCATCCATATGCGTCACTACATTTGGAAATGTTACTCTACTAGACGAGAAAAACCTTTGTTTATTCACAAAAAAAAAACAGGGTTAGAATCAGGACGTACGCACGTCAATCATGAGTCAGACGCACGCATCCATTTGTACATTTTTTTTCAAAAAAATCGACGACACATGTACAATGGGCGTCGATGGCGGTGACCCATCCACGGCCTCGAAAAGAACGCGGCGCGACCGCGCCGCTCACGATGGAATTGTCGCTGCAGTGGCGAATCTGGGTTTTCTCGGTATTTGTTCATCACATTTGATGTTAGCCAATGAGAAAACTAAGTAACTGTCAAGAACACCCCAAAGTTTGTTGTCCTGAAGGATATTCCTCCTCAAGCGGTGCGGTCGCGGCGCGTGCTTTTCGAGGCCGCAGAGGGGCCATAACCACCGACGCCCACTGTACACCCCGAATGAAAATGACGCGCGGTTACAAATGCATGAGTCTCACCTACGTTTGAGCTGCGTTAGGGCTCCAACGCACGCGCGTCGAACGCTTGGAGTATAAATTGCCTTTAACTCTATTGAATCCTATGCATGGAAGAAGAACAGGAACAACCCTCTTTTCCCTCCTTCTTCCTGGAACAGTTCCACTGTGCTAAAATGTGCAAGAATGCAACTCTTGCGACATGAAACGACGGACGGGGGGGGGGGGGTTGTTCCAGGAACGCTACTTAACATTTAGTTCTTGTTCTACGAACAGAAGTGTCATCCAGTTGAAGATATCCCATAGATTTCTGATCAGAACGGAAGTCGCCTGATGCCTGACTCTAAGAATATCCGTGCCGACGGCTCGTTCCACCAACTGAAGTCGTGCAGCTGAGAACGTGCTACTAGCGTGAGAATATGGTATTCATCATTCTCACGATAGTGGATGAATGACGCACGGTGAAGCGTACCGATCTCTGCCCTGGCGTTGACGTTGGTCTTGGGATCAAGCTTAAAGGCAAGGTCCGGTCAAAATCTTGCCCATCCAGGTTCTTTGTTCCTTAGAGTCCAAAGTTACAGTTCACATCTGTAGCAAGTATTTCAAGTTTGAGAGCTCTGCGTGAGCTCTATCACAAGATATGGGACCAAACGTTCGAGGATTACGGTAGCCGTAGGAAAACATGCTCCAGTTCATAAAGGGTGCTCTCGTACACAATGGACAAAGATGGATGAAGTGCATGGATATAGACACATACAGAACTCTCTCTGAGACCACTCTCATCAAACGGATCATACAGTCTCTCAAAAATGAATTTTTTCCTACGACGCCACAATAGACAACATGTGGGCGCGTCGTACAACGTTCTTTGGAAGCACGGCCGCTGCAAACCTGCAAACGCCATACCAGAATTGGTCGATGGAAGCCGTCCGTTGTGGGACTTTTTCAGGGTTTTTTCGATTGTTTCTGTCGAAAGCGTCGCCGTGGGCGACGAATTCAATAAAAATCCAGGAGATGAAATTTTGCCCGGACCTTGCCTTTAAGCTCTTCTGAGCGCTTTCTTTTTATTAGAAATTTTATCCGATGCTTAGTATACATTCCGGAAAAATCCGTCTCTACTCTGTAAATGGGACCTTTTGGCCGAAAAATTGGCTCCGAACATCGGGAAGCACTTAGCAAGAATGGTTCCACTCCAATTCGATTTCAATTCGAAATTGTGCTTCGAATTTTAATTGAAATTTGCCCATTTATCAAACCAACCAATCGCAACCCTCAATCGCACCGATGCAACGCCCTACACCCCAAAAATTGATGAACATGTCCTGTTTTCCTGTAGCTGCTGTTGGTGTTATATAGTACATGGAAATAGTAGAGCTCGATTTCCTCTGTACTGTAATCCTGAAAAGCCGCTGACACAAATTATTACCCCCTGAATTATACTCCCGGTTAGTACAATATACCTCCAGAGTCCAGCGATTCGAATCACAAGTCCATCAGCCCCAAATGCAGAGCCCGGTCCAATAATTGGAAAGACGGGTGACCTCACATCATCGGTACGATTACCCATGAGAAGCAGCTCGATACAAGGACAATATGCACTATTAAAATCACCCATGGTTTATGTGTTAACGGACCAAATTTACCCTTTCCCTACACCCACGTGACGATGTCTATTTCTATACATATTGCTACCCATGGGTATAAGATTGCCCATCCCTTCAATGGTCCGACTGGGCACAGGTGACGTCACAAATGGGTAAACATGTCCATACACATGAACATGTCCGCTATGAAACTTTCAACATGAGTAGTATTGAAGTACCAAGAAAGGAAAGAAGAGTGGATTACATCTTGGAAGCTAATTAACAAGTGAAACGAGGTCAAACGAAAGAGTCACATAGTTACCCAAGCGATTTTCGACCAGGCTGCAAGATGGAATTTCACCAGGGTCAAGCGTGTGTCGATAAATTATCAAGGGGGGTCGTACGGGGAGTGGGGAAAGAGGAGGGGGTCGTGAGGGGTGGGTCGTGGTCGGGAGGGGGGTGACTTAGTGTGGAATAGGAGGTCCCAGTCCTGCAGGCCGGTAATAAGTCATTTTATGGATCCTACCCAATAGTGCTTTACCCCCAAGTTTCAGGTCTCCAGCTTCAAGAGGAAAGATTCAGCACAGGAATTACGGAGATGAGGAATCGTCGATAAAAATGGCCTTTTTATCGGGTTTTTATCGACGGAGTTGAA
>JARK01000154.1:1193-11198 GCA_000688135.1 Ancylostoma ceylanicum | reverse complement strand
TAGGACTTTCAGTACGGACGTGCGAAAATTTCAGCCTAAAATTTGACTTGCTCACCCAAAGAATGACTTTTTATCGGTTGTGCATTTGTGTCTTCACAAAGGCGAGGCACTGCCGATTGATTACCGAGAAGGAAATTTGTGTGCAAAGGGAGGAGGGGTCGTATCTTTGGTGGCTCAAAGGGGGGGGGGTCGTATGGGGGTCGACTTTTTACCATCATCATGCTTGACCCTGAATTTCACACGAGTCAATTTCCTCTCCGCATTCTGTCTGCTAACAGTTAATCTTAAATTAATTTCCTTTCAAGACTCAGTCGTGACTTGTTAACTTTAGCTTCTGCTGCACTACCAGAGTGCACTTTCACTTTATTCACAGAAAAATGTTGCATTTTTTGCGCGAGACCACCTGTTTCCATAGGTTCCTTCTTTCAGATGTTTCTTGCATAAGGCCATCTGCGACCAAAACAAAAACCTTAGGTTCATGGCAGCACATTCACAATATTCTCTTTTTTTTTTTTGAAATTTCAATAAACCACAATCTTTTGATGTGAGGACAACAGCATAGGTGGAATTCTCATGCTAATAATGAATTATTGCAAAAATTGCTTTAACTCCAAAGTTACCTTGAAAAATATTGAGAAATTTGCTTTTGTTTCTAAAGACATGTATGTGTTTCTGTGTCGTTAGACCTTATAGGTAGTCTTTTTGCTCTATTTTCTAGTTCTAAGACTAGTTCCCTATATTTATATTAAAACTCGACATGTGAGGATCCCCTAGAATTTCTTTTTTTTTCGATTCTGATACACGTTGAGTTCAGCCTTGGATGATGAAAAGGGAAGTACGTATACAATATCTCAAATTAATGTGAGCCTATTGAATGTTTCTCTTCAGATTGTTTTTTCCTCTTCTCTCAAGAGCCTAATCATCTTACATTCGTGGATTTTCGAATTTCTACGTTCCTTTCGAGTCACCTTTTCATGTGCCTTCAGTAGATTGTCGCGATCATGGTTTTTGGCTTTTGGTTGTATATAAACTAAGGATGGATACGAAAAAAGTGGATTAAAGCTAGGATCGGACCTTCTGGGCTTTTACTTTACTTAAACTGATCTGCAAATATTAGGTTGGTCCGAAATTCTTGTGGCAAATTTCACTATTTTTCCGACAATCATGGTATTAATGTTCAGCGATTTAACCGGATCTTCTGAAAATTCTGTCCAGAAAATTTTAATTCAAGGCCAGAAAATTCCGGACCGAAAAGTAGAAGTTGGTGCGAGACTTCGGGCCCATCCTGATAATAACAAGTATGAATAATTATTAACTATAATAGTTTCATCTACATACGTTCAATAACAATTTTTTCTGCAGAATAACGCCCTCCCAATGCACTAAATTCTGCGGACAACGCTCGAGTTTCCTAGAAAACTCAGATAGGTGTGCACGAGTTCATTCCGGCTCATTAGCAGAACTTCCCCGTTGAAGTCGTAGAGGAAAACCACCGGAAGAAATCGTGCGATTGCGCGGGAGCTTAGCGGAACCCTAAGTGGTTCCGCTTCCAGTTGACATAACTTTAGCGCCGGACCTCATGTGCATCCAACGACGAACGTAATTCAACGAAATCACCGCATCTTTCACATTCCGTGGATTTTCCGCGCAATGGAATTTCCTATAGTTGCTGTTATTTTGTTTACTTTTATGCTACTGACGTCAACAACCCTGTGGCGTTGTCTTTCGGAGATCTCTCACTATTCCACGAATCGCTGTGTTCCGTCTTCGTTGAGCAGCGTAAACGATGTTGTTAGTTTGTCGTCGGCTGGTAATCCCTTGGGATGGCAATGTCCTCGATGAATCGCTAAATTATGAATGCTGACGCTCATCTGGAGCGATTCACTCAATAACTCGTTTTTCAGAGGGAGCACTCCAGATCGGCTTTAGGAGAGGAAGTCATTCCTGAAGTACAGGCTCAAGGCTAAGCGTCACTTTAATGTACTTGTCTGATCTTATGGCAACGCTTATCAGTGATGCAGTACTTCCCCACATGTTTATACTTATTCGACTTCCTTCTAGCAAGCTTCCTTATTCGTGATATTCGCGAGAATTAAACTCCATAGGGTTTTCAGACACCGGAAATCGGCTGTAGACCATTTTTGGCTATACATGGATACTCGAACAATAGGCCCAGCCCTTCGTACACATAGGCCAGAGATCACACCCTCTGAGTAATGCTGTGCCAGGTTAAAGACGATACTAGTACACATCTTTTTCAAAGCAAATACCCGTTGTAGTGAATGACCATATAAGTTCTCTTAGACCATATGTCTCTCAAGACATAAACTTCTACGACGCGCAAATTTACGCCCTCAAAAAACCTATGCAGAGACATCCGCGAAAGTTATACCCTTTGAGCTGAGTTGTGCTAGGTCGGGATGCCTAATACCATGGGTTTTTTCCCGAGATAATTATGAACTACCGCCACCAATATAAAAGAGAAAGGCCTCCCGCGTTACCTATTCCCCAGGACATAAACCTCTACGATGCGCCAACTTACAGCCTTCAAAAATCGCTGTACTTGTTTGGGCTTCATACATTGGAGCTTTGAACATTGGCGTACATATAGTACAAAGCAAGTGAACTTCCTTATTGGCAACTCTAGCGATCTTTACAGAATGTAATTTGGCGCTTCGTTTGGTCCATGGCGCACGCTAGATGGTATCATGGAAGCCTTTGCTTCTTCATCTGTTCTTCATCTAACTATTATTACTCGACAATTCCTTGCAGGTGCTTCAGAGTGGTCATAGGCCGAGAACATTCTCCATGCGTTACACTTCCCCTCAGAAAAGAGCGTATCTCCACGTGTTACCATCAATTATTACTTACTGGTTAGCATATTAACAACAGAAGACCCTCTGTAGCTTTTCTCTGAGATACGCAAAAAATTCTGACGCACCTGAAGTAATTCTGTAAAAAGCAGCACACGGAAAAACTTTACACTTTGCGGCCTGGACGCACCGCTGAAATCACTCAGGGTAAGAGTGTTGACGCCTGTGAGAAAAGGGTAAATTTGGGGTGTAAACACATTCACCCTGGATGATCTCAATGATGCGGCCACGACTTTATTCACAGCCAAGGTAAAGGCCGGGTCCTAGATCTGCGATGGAGGAATCGGTATCAAGCTCTCCCACCTTGCCAATGATGTTTCTGAGTTCTCCATACTGAAATTATCTATAGCAGTTGCTGATCACAGTCTTACACGTGATTCCGTGCGAAACTGTAGAAAGGAACTGTTCTCAAGCCCGGACTCTTGGCAAGCTTAGGAGCGGAGCCGGACAGGAACGAGGAAAGCGGGAGTACGAGGTTTTTGAATAATGCAACCTTGTGAGGGAAATTCGTACCCCTCCTGAGAGTTCCTCATCATTCATTTCCTAGCAAGATAGAAGATGCGCTTCACGGGTGACTAGCAAGGTGCCTTGGCCCCAGGACGGAGGCTTTGTCTGGATGTGCATGTTTTGAACGTTTACCTGCTAGTTTACTTACCTTGTTTTGATCAAGTGTGTGCGAATTTTCTTGCTAACCATCTCAAGCTATTCGATGTACAGCCACTTCTGAAGTTTCATTTTCCGTTTTACGTCTGATGGTATTTGAAATTTCAATTGACGCACCTATTGTTCTCATTTCCAAAGGTAGAGTATTAATATATGGCAGTGGCGGACGCAGAAAGTGAGCGGGAGCGGGGGGATGGCGTGCGAAAAAATTGGGGTCTCCGCCGTTTTGGGGTCCGAGACGGAAAATAAAGTTGATAAAAATATTGATTTTAATAATAAATAATAAATAATCGATACTTGAAAAATAATAATAAAAATAAACAAATAAAAATGAACCAACAAAGAATTTTATTTGTATTGTAAAGTAATTTCAAAAATTTGGCGACTCATTCTCGGGGAGGCGCCCACCCCCCTGCGTCCGCCACTAATGTATGGATATTTGCGTCCCCTTCCGAATATTAGTGCCTGCATACTGAGAGGCTACTACCTGAGCCTGGATGAATCACTGAGATTACCCAGAGTAAACGCGTTGACGCCCGTGCTAAGGATTGGCAAGACACTTTGACGGTGTTGACGCGTTTACCCTGGGTAACTTCAATGTTGCATGCGGCCCATGCCCTACTTTTTATAGAACTAGCTGGCAATCTCGATGTGCTCGTTAAGACATGTTCTCTATCGTGGATGTTCATGAGCGTTATAAAATTTTCCCTGTTTTACTCCAATTACAGGATTTTTTTTTTCGTCGCGGTGATATTTTTACATGCTCTGTAATTACATTTCATTCCTCCTTTCATGTTGAATTCACGACAGTAATCATCAACATTAAAAGAATTATAGTCATGTTTTGTTACTATTATAGAAATCTTCTCAGAATATAGTGTCTGGATACATCCGAATTCAGAAAAGAGAGAGGATCGAGTCTGGATGGCAAACATCCGGATCCAATCCGGATCCATTACATCATATCATCATGCTTCCTAGCGTCTATAAACACAGTCTTCTGAAGCTCTTCGAAGATTGAAAATAAGCCTATTCGGATATAATCTGTACATATGTTCTGCCAATGACGCTGGATGCAAAACTGTGGCATTCTTCACCAAAAACCCTCCCCAGAAGTAGGAGCGCTTGGCCCCATTATAAGTGTTTTGAGCGTCGCAAGCATTTTTCGCAAATGTATACCATATATAATGTGAATATGTTGAACTGAAATATATTGGATGAATATGAAATCATTTATGTATACAGTAATTTTCTCTGTTGACGATAAGGTAGATACTGACGTTATATCAGGAAGTCACATCAGGATATCATCGCTCCTGGATTATTTCATAACCTCACTGCTGATCCTTGCCATAACACTGTTTATCTATACGTGCTGGGATTAGCCATGGTCATCGCAATAGCAATCCCCATGTGTGGTTCAAACACTTTGAGACTTATTTCTGAGGTAATAGTGAATAAAAAAAACAAAACACGTAAAGTCAACCAATCCGGTCCGTCAGCACGCAACGCATTTGGCTGCGGTCCGCCAAAATTGTACTGGGTTTCTCCTCTAGTAGGAGTCTGGTTGTCTGATGCCACCTCAGCTACTATCTACCTCTCGTGCAGTTAAGGAGATTTCAAATTTTTGGTATCGAAGAATTTCGATCATCTGAATCTCCTGGGGTGCCAGAATTTCAATTCTGTCACGGTGTGTAACATTTTAATTTCTTAAAATTACTCAAGTCTTTATTTTTGCTAATCCTAAACCTACAAAATATCTGGAAGTCTCCGCAGCCTTCATGGACTTGTTGTCTTGGTTTTCTGCATGATTTACCACGTAGAGGTAGTCCTTTGCTTATGTCATACGATATGAGCAATAAGCCACTGCTGAAACTACCACATAAACAACCGCTATTTTTGTATAACTAGTCAACATAAAAGCAATATTAAGAAGTCACTGACGTTGTCATAAGCTAACATATAATAGAATATAAATACTTATTTGTACATACGTAATTTTTTTCCTTTCCACAAGCGTCCCCTTGCTTCGGCCCAGTTTTTGCTTTGCATTATTTCCATAAATTTTTGAAATATTGTTCCCCTCAAACTGCTAACATTTAGTTGCGCTTCCTTGATTCCTTAGGGCTTTGGGCAGTATCGTCTCCAACACATTTTTGTCTGAGAACTTACAATGAACTGCAAACGGCCGTAGACAGGCGGTGGGACCGAGGCGCGGCGTTCTTAGGCAGAGATACCAGAGCCACCATGCAGAGCCCCTGTGTCTCTGCCCATGAACGCCGCGCTGCGGTCCCGCACCTTGTCTACGGCCGCTTGGAGTTCACTGTACATTTATTCATCTTCTGTAAATAAAAGCCTGTGAACATTTCTACGCACAGGGACGTTTAGGCCTTGTGAGCATTAGTGAAACAAAATTTTTCACATAAAAATTCCTAAACATATTGTATATACCAGACCCGTATCCTTCCATTTATATATGAACCCATTATCATCATCACTGACCGATCAGGGAATTTCCTTTCTTACAGATACACTTACAGAGTTACAGACAGGGCCGAATCAAAAATTGTTCTAATTAAGGATGCTTCTGCGTTTCCAGGAGCGCCATCTTCACTTACTCAAATCTCTGGCGAGACATTGAGCATCTTGAATGTTGTGCGCGATTGACACCTGTCAACATACGTATGTACAAAGATAACAAGGTCTTTTTTAATGCTGTTCTCCTGAGGAAACCCAGAACACGTCATGCCGGCTGATTCTGCTCCTTGAACATTTTTGGCAGCTGTCCCATAACTCTGTTGATCCACGAAATCCATTCCAAACCTTTTTCGTGCTTGGTTTCATACTCTCTATCAGTGTCCTTTCTCGTTTACACTTGCAGAATCCTTATATACACATTCAATTCTTCTGCATATTTGCTTCATTCCATACAGTGTATTTACATTTACATGTCTCTGCTTACACCTGTTGACCTTATATTCAGTGGAAACATCAGGAGGATGTCATAACTTACCTATAGATCTCAGAAGAACATGCTTAAAAGTAGGTCTTGAGTCCGCCACTGGAAGAGTTGCAGGCGCAGTTGCCTACTTTTCCAGTTATTTTGAGAAAAAATCGGCATAGACGTAGACGTACACTTCTATGGGAAAAAACAAGTGTTATAAATGAAAAAGTTGACGAAAGATTAGTGGAAAGAAATCTTTTGAGTTGGAAAAGGGTAAACAATGAGTGAAAAAGAACGTGGGGACAAGACTATGAGTTTACCGTTTTGAATGTGGGTATTTGTTTGGTCCGAAAGTCTTGCACCAACATTCGCGTATTTTTCGAGCTAGAATTTTCGGTCTTAAACTGGAATTCTTTGGCAATAGGATATGAGTGAACGTTCTACTACTTCTCAACTAGAAAAATTGGCACGACAGCTTTCATCCATGAACAATAATGTTATGACAGTTTTTACAACATTTAGTTCAAGACTTTCCGACCAATCTAATGGTCGCCAATGAAACCAGATGATTCTGGTCAAGCAACAACAGTCCATTTGATATGTGCATTGATGTAATCTGTCACTTCTTATGCTACCGTCTCCGTTGATGCAAATTTCCCAGCATTCCCCGGACTATGGACTTGTACCAGCCCGAAAATTTCAGACAAGAAAATTATCCTAGATGCTTGTTCTAATCCGCTAAGATGCGACACACTTACCATCTTCCTGCTCAGAGACTTGCCTAGCGACAACCATATCATAAATATCTCCAACGGATGGCCTACCATAACTCTTCCTGAATGATGTGCTCAAAAATGCTTTTTAGCACTTTCGCATTGATTCATGTATGTTGTTCGGATTGCCATCTCGTGTCCATTCAGTTTGTAAAAGCCTCCAGTAGCAAGGTGAGATTTTGGAAATCCTTAGAAAGCTTCAGGAATGTTGAGGTGTCGGTGTTACTTGAGCTCTTTCGAAGGTACAACCTCAATTTCTGCACAGAAATTGAAGCTGTTTTGTTTGCTTTCAACCGGGAACCAGGGTTGGTTAAATTAGCTTGAGCTGGACAAACATTCTGCGTTCCAGGTAGATATGTGACTGACTTCGTGAACCAATGTTTCAAAAAAATATTAACTGACAACAGCAAAAATGTTCACTCCTTTGTTGGACAATTTTAGATGGTTTAACAGGTAGTTTCACAACTTGAACCATAAAGAAATTGGGGAACAATGGAAAAATTACTGCATCATTCCATGGCTAGAGTTCTCCACTCCTCATACTGTTCAGGGCCCTTATCCAATATATAATACTTTATCCAGTCGGATAAACACGCTCTAGCGGATATATTACAGTGGTTTCAAGAATCTGCTATCCAATAAAAACATATCCGTGAATATGCAAATCCACTCGTTTTACTGCAGGTTAACTTTATCCTGTCGATTTTCACATGATAACGATCCATGACCTACTCCTTCTTCATTTTGTGTTGACTCTTGCCGAGACACCGCACTTGCGCCAAGAAATGAGCACGTAGATGGATAGGTCATATTGGACGGCAAAGTGGATAAAAACGAATGGGAATGGATACGTACCCGCTATGTTTTCCCTCCCACGGTCGAATATTATATATCGGATACGGCTCCAGGGCCTGGATACATCATTGAGATTACCCAGGGTGAATGTGTCGACGCCCGCGTTAACGATAAGTAAGTAAGTTCTGTGCTATGAAATGTTTACCCTGGGTTACCTCAGGGATGCATGCGGCGCAGCAGGCAATGTAAAAATGGACCAATGCCTTCGTCTGATGAATTTGCAAAGGAAATCAAAACCAGCCAGAGAAACCGTGAGAACTCGGAAAAAAGCCAAAAGAGTTCGAAAATGTACGTAGGTCGCAATAGTTTCTATGTTTGAAAATATTTCAAACAATGGCGTTTTCCAGACAACTGCACAAGAATTTCCCCGGTATCAGGGAAAATTTTTTTTGCATTTTCGCGATACTCTGTTTTTCAACCAAATTTCTTAGCTAATGAGCCAAGAACTAACTCTCGAATTAACTAAAAAACAAGGTAATTTTCCAAAGAAGGCGATCCGGTGAAATGTCAACCTATAAATCGCTTGACATCCTTATTCGCCTTTCAATCGATAAAATCCATAAAGACTACATCTCAGTAAAAATTTACTTCCTTGCTTTATTTCAATTGTCATAACTAAGGATATGATAACAAGTAAAACTTATTATGCTGAGGTTCATTTAGTGTCACTGTATTCGCATCCTGAATGAGCAATCGCGAGAATATATGTACGAACTCCTAGTGCAACTCATTACACCATTATTCAGGACCACCCACCTGTCCTGGACACTAGAGCTGCAATTTCCGCATTCTGTCGTTACGTGTGCAATTCGAGGGCGATTCCGCTTGAATCCATCAAAAAAGCACTTTTGATTTGTAGTGTGGTGCGCACATTTCGCATAACAACAGCATAAAAGTCCTGTCTGACTGAGAAACAAAGGAAGAATGAGAATCTTGGCGGGAATCTCTCTCATTAAAAGTCTGCCCTCGCATAGTTAGTATTACCTCAGGAGTACAGATCAAGTTGTCTCTTCTGCTTCGTTGAGATCTCCAGCTCAGCGGAAAATCCTCTTCATCAGCACGCCCAGTTAGTTCCTGTTGTTCGTTCGTGTCGAGCGCTTCATGTGCAAAGTAGGCAAGCATTAATTATTGCAAGAATGTTAAGTGAAGACGTGGCTCATATCTCCATATCTCCGTCTCTATAATCCATGATTCACTTCCAGAAACCTCGTGTTGTACGAAATCGTCTGCTGTCGTCTGCTTTCGTAGAAATTTGCTCGTTCCATTGAAGATTTTCCAGGCACAATGCAGTCCTGGCTCCGACTCCTCCTTGTATGCTGCTTCGCTGTTCTGATCATCGCCAGCGACCCGGCCATGCCCGAGAAGAGGCCGGCGCTGTTGTCCAGATATGGGAGAGCCCTACTGTCACGATACGGAAAACGATCTCCCCTACCGAAAGTCGCCAATCCACAAGACGGTGAGTTGAGTCACATATATGGATGTAGATCATGCTCTGGATGTATCATTGAGATCAATGAGGGTAAACGTCTCGCTGCCCAAGTTAACATTGGGTAAATTTGTGTAATGTAAACATTTTTACCCTGGGTAATCACAACGATGCATGTGGCTCCATAAATACTTTGTAAATATACGTAATAGTGTGGACCATGTGCTCCTACAGGTTCTTCTCCTCCTAGTCTCAAAGAATTCTATTATATTTTCTTTATAGAAGAATGCTCTTAAATTTTGTGTAAAGGTACATACCAGCTAAAGAACGAAGACCACGTTTAATAGACTTTTCTCTTCCGAATTGTCCTTAAGATTTCTCGGTGGAATTCTCGGATGATTCATTTAAAAAACCTAAGAGCAAGCACAATAGAACTCTTCTTCATTCTGGATATAATCACCCCCCCCCCCC
>JARK01000153.1:89973-107055 GCA_000688135.1 Ancylostoma ceylanicum | reverse complement strand
CGAGGCCGCCACAGCGGTCGGCGATCTAGAGGCGGCCGCGGTAGCCAGCACTACAGCCACGTTTGTCAGCACTCCACGTCACCATCTCTAATCTGCGTATCACGTTTCATCGTTATCTTCACGGTATCAGCCAATGATCTGGCTGTGACGTGGACGACTTGGCAGCTAAAAGCATACGCGCCGCCGACCGCTGTGGCGGCCTCGTCGGCGCGGATTCACTGTACAGGCAATTCAGAAAAGAGTCGGTGTTGGCTTATTCCTACGTGGATAGTCCAACGGCGAGTCTGACAAATCGCGCACGTTCTATCCTGTTAACCATAGTGATATTCAGCTGTATAACATGTTAAAACAATCCCGGAAGTGATGTGGGATTACGTGGAACTCATGCGTTCGAGCAGCGCGAGACCGACTCCGGGTTGAATTGCCTGTACAGTGTATCCGAAACGACGAGTCCGCCCAAGCGGTCCACGTCACACCCGGATCATTGCTTGATATCAGAAAGACAACGATGAAACGTGATACGCAGAGTAGATATGATGACGTGGACTGCTGGCAAGCGTGGCCGCCTCGACCGCTTGGGCGGACTCGTCGTTTCGGATAGACGGTACACAGGGCCCATGATCCGACTTTGTCCGCAATTACGTCTGTTTGATTTCTAAGCCTACTTCATTATGTTTTGATGTGAATTTGGTGTCATTCCTTCTATTTTGGCGTGCTGCATCCACCTCTTTCAAAAGGAATTCTCTGGCGTTCTCCCATCGCTGGAAACAAGTGTGGTCGTAGTTGCGGACAATGTCAGATCATGGGCCCTGTGTGCGCTACCAGACCTTACAGTGGTCGTTGATGGCGGTGACCCACGGCCTCGAAAAGAACGCGGCGTGACCGCGCCGCTCACGATGGAATCGTCGCTGCAGTGGCGAATTTGGGTTTTCTCGGTATTTGTTCTTCAAATTTGATGTTACCTAATAAGAAAATTAACTAATTGTCAAGAAAACCCCATAGTTTGTTGCACTGGAGGGGATTCCTGCTCGAGCAGCGCGGTCGCGCCGCGTGCTTTTCCAGGCCGCAGAGGGGTCACCGCCATCGACGCCCACTGTATTTACCTTAGACAGTTCTTTGACCAAGCATAAGAAGGGATATGCCGTACAGGAGATTTCGGTTTCTGGGTCCGCTCGCACGCGCATTATGGGTTCTTGCAAGTGGATACATTGAAAAATCTAGCGCATTCACAAGCTCAAAACCCTGGCATTACCTAACTACACAGAGAAAGTACTGCTTAGAATGTTACATACAAGCTTCCTATGATCTCATCACCTCCTCAACACCCGCGGAAATCCTTGCGTTTGATATCTTCCGAATTTCGAGGTTTTTGGGGACGGTAAACCCATAGGTAGGGATGAAACTGCGTGAAAGACGCGAAAATGCGACAGATGAAAAATGCAAGAAACTCAGCGCTCTTGCACTTCGGCCACACGCGATTGAGTTTGGACGAGTTGTCTCGGAGGCAATTTATCAGTTGGCTAGAACGTCGTGCTCTTCGCAAATGTTTGCCTCCCGTTCGCGTTCGGACGACCCGTGTTTTGCTTTCTCCAAATTTTGTCTTCTCGTTTATTCTTTCTGGGGTTCCTCAAGCTTGCTGTTGTCTAGCTGAAAATCGTTATAGGCTGTTGTATGAGAACTCACTGTTTCAGAGGTGGTTTTGAGTGCAGGGAGCGCCTTGGCATGTCTGAGCAGTCAAATAATGATTCTGGTGCCCCGCCGCCGGCCAAGAAGATGTTTGCTTTTCGGCAGTCAGCGTTAGCCGCAAAAGCTGATCAGCTGTGGAATCAAAGTAAGTTTGTTGCAATTTTTTGGAGATCTAAACGTTTGATTTTCCTTATGATTTTTTTTTTTGCATCGTTTCACTTCTGGTAGGACAATCATTCTGTTTAACATTTGTTTTTTCAAGAAAGAAGTGTGTGGGCGCAATTTCCAGTTTTTTTAATGGGCTTCCTTGCATGGATATTTTCTTCCTGTGAAATTTTCTTAATCTATTTGAGATTCGGCTGATAAGAACTTAAATTTTTGAGCAAATAGGAATTATTTCCCCATTAGAAAGAGGATGTCCATCGGGGTGTCCGCCGGCCTATGCTTAACCATGGGCGACTGCCGCCGCGGCAAAGGTATGAAAGCCACTTTATTCGTTAGTTACCTACTGGAACAATACAAAATGGAGCGGCGATGTAAAATGGATATGCTATTCGTGGTCACCACCTCAAATAGTCCCCTATGCTAAGTTTCAGCCAAGAAAATTCTTCATATGTAGTCTCCGAGTGAGGGTGGAATAGTGCCGAAATTGTCTTTTGTCTAAGCCTAACCGTACCGTAATCATGTTTAAAAGTATTGAGAAGTAGCCGAAGTAGTGGTAGTAGGTGAAATACTGCTTGGCTGCTTTCTATTACTTGGTTCAGTATTATTTCGATTTTTTGTTCCAGATTAACCCTAACTCGGACCGTACTATACTTGTTTATTTTTTTATTTATTCCATTTTTGATCATACTCGTAATTTCTTCTGAGTTTTTGAGTTTTTTGAAGGTTTTTTCGTTTTTTTTTTAACCTCTTTGTACGTTAAAACAAACATCTTATGCGCGCCGATTGAGGTGCTCTGTTACAGGGTATTAGAATTGAATGTGATTTTAGTCAATCTTTGTTCTTTTCTTTCTTGAATTTTCTGGTTTTTCTTAAAGCAAACTAGAGTTACTTCTGGTACGAAGAGGAGTAGGTCAGTGAAGGAAAACTCTCGCATGATTGAACCAGACTTTTGTCTTTTTCCGATTGTTCTGTACGGGCTTCCAAAATTCTCAATAAATTTGCAGGTAAATCCGGATTTGGCTTCGGCGTCACCCCTTCCACGCATGTACAACTGGAGAAGAAATCGTTGAACGACGTGCTTGGACGAATGGCTGCTGAAAAGAAAGAACGACAAGAACGAGAAGGGAAAGGTCAGCCGATGTTTGTATTTGGATCGAAGATCTCGGACCGTGTCATTCAGGTTAGTGCTGCTTTCAACATTTTTGTTCCTTATATGCTCAGAAAGCATCATCTGACAGTCTTTATAGGAAGCTGCAGCTGCCTCTTCTAATGGCAATGCCCATGCTGGTGGAGATTCAGACGATTCTAAACCTAAAACTGCAGAAGAGCTGTTCAAAACTGCTGCTCAACAAGATAAACCTGTGAGTTTGTACTTCCCATAGTTTTGCTTGATTTATGCGAACCTTTATGATCATGGTAAAAGTACCTGCTATATAAAGTGTACAACTTTGTCTTTATTGGCACTAGTTCATACTGTTGAACCATGCATCACTGAGTCACCTCATTACTCGCGATTTCCAGCAAGAGCAGCATGATTTCATCGCCGAAGCTAAAGAAGCAGCCGAGAAGAAGAAGGAGAATGATAAGCCTAGCACAAGTATAGTTGCTGTTATGACTGGAGAAGAGAACGACATCAATATCTTTCAAGTGAGTTTTTTTAGGAAATCATGTTGGAGAGGGAGTGATTCTGTCTTTCAAGACATTTTTTCATACAATGTTGCAATTACGATTTTTACATTAGCATCCCATTTGTAGACCGCCTGCAAGCTCCATTCATTCGATAAAGAAAAGAAGACATGGGTGGAACGTGGTCTTTCCCAGATTCGGATAAATCAAAGAAATGAGGATGGGGAAGTACATCATCGTATTGGTATGGCTTACACATCTGTTTCCTACCTATTCAATCTTTTCGTATTTTGGTGAGCTAAAATTGTAAAATTTTAGTGGCTCGTACCACGGGTAATCATCGCGTTGTTATCAATTCCAAAGTTCACGCCGACATGCTTTTCGAACGGGTTGACGCAAAACGGTTAAAAATCAGTGCAACATCTCCAGATTCAAATGCAATGCAGATATTCCTGGTTACTATTGGTTTCTCCGTGAGTTTTCTTCTTTTTATAAATATCAGACAGTATAAGGTTTTTTTTTTCGAAGTCGTTGAGTTTAGAAAACTGCTTTAAATATTGATGAGTTGTGCAACATTCTTGACGGTCTGATCAAAAAGGAAAAAGCGACTGAAGCCTCCAAGCGGAAGAGGAAGGTTGGTTGTGAGAATGGTTCTGGGAATCCACCTTGATTTCTATTTTTTCTTGCTGCATTTCCACTATTTTTTTGTCGCATTACCAAAAATCCTTTAGGCATGCGAAGAACCTGGAGAAGAAAAGGTGGCGAAGATGAAGATCCAAGAAGACGACGAATCCAAAGAAAGCGATTGCTCCGCTGAGCAGAAACTGCCGGAAAGCAGCCCTCCTGTCAACAGCCCTGCATCAAAGGAAGATAAAAAAGATGAAAAGGAAGACAACAAAGAAAGTCCGCAACAGGAGCAGAGTCCCGAGAAGACAGAGAAAGTTACCGCTTCTTCGGAATAGCAATCACAACTCTATCTAAATCTGTTCACATTAGCTCGATTCCTAACTGATTTGATTTAGTCGTATCTCGTTAGTTATTCTTTGCATCTTTACCCGCTGCATATCTATTTTAGCATTTTGTGATATATTTATTGGAGTTTTTGACTCGTTTCTGTCAAAATGGGTAATGTTTAACTACACATTGCATGTAAGGAAGCGAAAGAATCTGCGTTTGTGAGCATGGTAACCCTCGGAGTTTGTGAAAGCAGAATTTTTTTCTAGAGCTCATTATCTATACCTGTGACAGTTAGCTAAGCTGTAAGTGGATGTCCACTTGCAGTGGCTCTCTATTGCCTTGAGAGAACATTGGCACCGGTGGATTTGAATTTCGCATGTGTGTTTGACTCTGTTGATCTCGTTAGGTGAGTCCATGAAGTCAACTTTATTAGCATGTTTTAATTTTGGATAAAGTTACCAGAACGTTGCTATGTTGTGAAGGATTAGAATTTCACGTAAAATGGTTAAGATTATCTGCTAATCTGATCCAATTTGCGTTAAGTGACGGTGTCTTCTTAATCGGAAGTGTGGAGTAACTACATTCTTCTCTCAATTGAACAAGTGCTTTGTTGCAAATTGTGATTTGTAGGGGTTAGGTGCACTCTCCTTTCCTGACGAATGGAGAAGACTGCGCCACATGCACAATAGCAGAAGATAGATATGATCACTCATACATAAAGGATAAAGTGGCGTAGGTCAATCCCGTCACGTGGGATGCGCCACGCATTCGAATTCATCTGAGCATCGCAGAGGCGTTGAATGCATGTGCTCTTCACAGTGACTTGTGGGGGGGGGGCATCCGATGAGCCAAGTCAGTGCTTCATCTTCTCAGACTCCTCTGGTACCAATTTACCGACCCCTGAGGGGTGGACGGTTTGGTTGGCCGCGGGCGCGATCGAACCATCGACCGTGTGCGTGTGCAGCGAGCCTCCTACGGCGTTATTCATGCTTGCGGCGCGTCAAAGTTTACGCGCCGATACACAACACAATATAAGGAGGGACCAGAGAATTCCTGGCAAGTGGGGAACGTTCCTGGTTTCGCCGCCGCGGTTGCCGCGCGAACATACTGCGTTTTCATTTCCGCCGCATCGATACAACGCGAAAACTTTGTGACGTTTTGGTGTGACGCGCAAACTTTTACGCGCCGCAAGCATGAATAAAGCCTACCACTGCGCCACACGCGCCCCACTCATAAATATTTCAGGCAATCAAGGATTACCTGACATTCTGATCACTAGATGTGGTCTTGGTCTGTTTTCTCAATGTCTGTAGGCTATTTTTCCTTGAGCTAGAGGGACTGATGCCATGAAAAGATCACAGATTACAGTCGATTCGTTTTAACAGTGCGGATGCCGTGACAGCGCCTCTTTTGGAACTGGGGCACGCGGCGCGGTAGGTTAGACAAATACCCACCGACCAATCCGATTTATTCGGTAAGTTTTTTTCCAGCTGTTTGACCGGCCGCACTGCGGGCCGCAATGCCAACAGAGCCGCTTTCAAGGCATCCGTGCAATCAAAACGAATCGACTACATACATATACATACATCAATAATAATTCGTGGAATTCAGAGTTTTTCAGAATATGATCTGTTACTAGCGAAAAAAAAACCTTTCACAGCCGTTGTTCGTGAAAAGTGAAAACGTGAAAAGGCATTTCTAACAGTCAGTAGTAGGCCACGGGAAAATCTAGTACAAACGTGGAAATGCGAAAACAAGTGGACGCCCGCCTGCCGAATGATTTCCGAATTTAATTACAAAAAGAAAGTAACAGCAATGAGAGCCGTTTGGTCTAGGATGTTGGGCGAGATGGTCTTACGATTTGTATTCGACGTATCACTCTCTTCAGGATGCGTTCCTGTTGTACAGTCATCAGAGTGGGAGGAGAGAACTGTAATCCTGTCTGCAAATACTCTTCTGGGTGAAAGAATTCGGTTTAGTAAGCATTTTGTGGGGATGTGCCGAAATTTTCCGCCCTCGAAGTGGAAGCTCAGAGAGAAAAGCTCTGAAATTGGTCGATACTCATGAACAATACGACGTTCTTCAAATTCAATGAAGGAAGAACTTCAAAACGAAAGAATCCGACCAGAATCAGACCAGACCAACAACCTTCTCACACTCGAAGTATCTAGAATCTAACTCAAGTCTAGAATCTGAGTCAAGAAAGTCTAGAACCTTCTCGCACTTAAATTGGCAGAATGCAAGATTACAAGGCTAAGAAGAAGCGATGGACATAATAGAGAGTGCAGACTCTGAGGTCTCTCGATGATTCACACCTACCACTTTATCTTTCATCTGGGGAAATCTGTTCGATAAGCTCAAGGGGATGCATGTCTTCGTATAAACAAAAAGTTTTGATTGTTAAAAATTTGAAGCAAAATCAGAGAATACACATATTTATTTATTTATACGTTACAAGAACGCGCTATATACCAGACGTAAGCAAGATACAGTGAACTTGATAAAAAGTGAAAAAAAAAGAAACTAGACAATAAATATCAACACCAACACTTGTGTGATATATAGTGGCATTAAGAATAGTGGGTAACAAGGCGGCTGAAGTTTTGTCAAGCCGAAAATTCAGTGGAATCGGCTTTGTTTTGAGGAAGCTCATGAGCATCAAAGCATGGGCTACTTTGAGGTGAAAACAAACATATTTTCATTGATTTGTTGTTATCAATGTATCTCTGAATGGATCCACACACGGGGTCTTTTCTCTCTCCATATTTTCGAGAGATTTTCGATTCATTACAATAAGACCATGGAACAGTGAGCCGTCTTTGTGCGATACCATTGTTGGATTATTGTGCGGGAACAACAAGGAAGAAGAAGCGGAAATTACTGAGAAGCTACACATCAATATCGCTCAAAGAAAACAGCGAATGTTTATATTTTCTTTTCAATTTTTTATTGCAACTTTGAGTTTGGAAGTGAACATTGTGGCTGTGGCTTTACGGTGCGCATCCTTTTTTTACAACATGTTTGCTAAGGATCTTTTAAGAGTGAACTGTAGAAGGAAAACCTTAACAATTCAAGAATAGTTCATTGGAAATGAGTCTCAGAGACAGAACAATATTGAATGACATATTTTTCCTTTACCATTTGCCTTCTTATTACAGACAAAGGGAAATCTCGCAAGACTTGCTTTTCATGGCAAAGAGATCGCTGTTGCATGAACGACTTCGTTACAGGCGACGACCTGTCTATGGGGTGTTCGTTTCCCACACATCTTTCGTCATGGTAATCCATCCGCTACAACAGCTGCATTTCTTGTCTTTGAAGCAGCGCTCACTCCATTTCTGAGTGTTTCCATTTGAGGTTTGTGTAATTCTTTGCTCTAGAGCTGCATGGTGCCCTCTTTTTAGGATATTCTGCTTCTCGACTCAATTAAATTGCCATTTCAATGTACTGGACTTTCCCAAAAATAAAGACCTCAAACTCATAGTGAAGATTCAGTAGTTAATAACTCCACGAAAGATAGCCGGACAGCACTCAAATCATTCCAAAGCTTAAGATTTGCACTACCTTGATTCTGAAACCACTTTGTAATTTTTGCGTTGAGCAGCGTGGTTTTGCGAAAAATGGTCGAAAAATCGCATTAATTTTTGGGGAACAAACTGTAGAAAATTTGTTCGTCGAGGCACCTTGTTTACTGCCTCGAATACCTCAGTAATGCACGGTTACCCACGTCATACCTCACTGCTGGCCTAACTTGATACCTATCTGCTGCAGCTACAGCTTCCAGCACATCCTTATCCAGGTTTATCACAACGCTCACTTTGCCGGATTATATCATCGAGAAGGAGTTTCTTTTTTTATTTCTTAGCCACTCCCTCTGCAAACATTTCTTGGATGTTTCGAGTTGTCCTCTCAGACAGGCCCCGTGATAGAACCCATATTTCAAAATGGCACGATTTTTGGTCATTGAGTTGTTTCACAAAGGTTATATTCAGAAAAATATCCGAAAGTTGATTAAGGATCAAGGAATCGTTTCTAAAAAATGAGCATGACCCTCTCAATAAAGGGAACGATGAGAATGGATCTAATGGAACTAATGAATCCTAAAAATAGCGATATCTGCGTTCACACACATTCCTGACAAAATCCACTGCAACCAGTGAATTCGGCGTGCCCGAAAATCCTGTATCACCGCCATTCAGCTTCAGAAATGGGAAAATTAAGTGTAGCCCGTGTTTGGCCTCATCTTGCAGTGTATCATAATTACAGAGTGCGGCAAAAGTATTGTCCCCTTTGTATGAAACATGAAATATACAGAAAATCGAAATCAGATATAAGCTAAACTGCAATGGTTCTTTTGCGCAGGTTCTTGAGAAAAACATGAAGAAGAAAAACCCATGTATTCATTCAGTTTTATTCCTAGTTTTATACCTTGCCATGAAAGACGATCCTCGACTCCTTCAGTTCAAAATAGAGGCCACCCTACTGCTTCGATTTCAAACCGTTTGAGGGTACCTTATGGGCACTTCGAAGATGCAAACATGTACTACACTTCACTACAGGGTGGACTTGTGGTTGGGTTATTTGAAAGCATTAAAGGATGAATTCGACGACGATGTCTGCGGCGCATCCCTTGCGTCGTCCCTCTTGGTTTTCGGGAAGCCACTTTCAAGAATGGAGACAGAATCTAAAGTGCATAGTCCCATCTTGTTTGCTACATTGTTTTCTGCATGTTATGGAGAAAAGTGCTCTCATCTATGCCGAATACCGATGTTTTCAAAAACAATTTCAAGCGGACAGTACTTTTGCCGCACCCTGTATTCGGGCACCCTCAATAGAAAATAGATAAAATACCCACTCATCCGGAATCTCCTGTCTCAAATTCGCAGTAAGTGATGATAAGCACTCCTCAGTCAGGCCCCCAATGTGGCAAGGATCGGAGCCTTCTGAGACAGAACAGACGCGGATATGGGCTCTTCACATTGCTTCCCACAGTAGTCGCAGGATCGCCAAGCGTGTTGACCAGAAGAGTACCATCGACGTCTTGGTGCAAAATCCGTTACTTCTACGGTCTACTTCTAATTTTCTGACATCTACGTTCTCATTTCTGACTTCTACCCTCTCAATAAAGGGAACGATGAGAATGGATCCAAGGGAACTACGGAGCTACCAGCTATCAAACGGACCACTTAAAAAATCCGACATTTCATCCTTAACGGCCTAATACATAGTTAGCCCTAGCGGCAGAGTTCCAACAATCAGACCGAAAAGCAAGGCTTTTGAGCGGAACATTCTCACCTTGCGGAGAGATTATAGAAATCCCAGAAAAAATCTGGGATATTTTCGACACATACGGTCATATAGTCATCCAGCACTCTACAGTGCGAGTATGATGTGATGTTTTTACCAGACCAGGAAGTTCTCTTTGTTCGACATGGTCCTTCACCCCAAGAAGTGCATAGTCGGCATAGTCGTCCTGAACGTGCACTGGCTGAGTGTTGTTTTTCCATCTGTCACAGCTATCAGTCCTGTAGAATCTATCAGTGTGTTTGTAGTTGTCTTCGCGCTGCTCACGTCTTCTTGCCATGAGTTTCAGGGCGGTTTGCTTCAGTAGGTGAGTTATTGGATTTTATTCACCTTGGAACTCACTTCCTAACAGTAGAATAAGCTATTTTCTAACTTTACTTTGACTACATTTTTCCAAAATTTGATACGTAACTTGGCAGGTCAAATTGTTGCGCTCTGGTCATACCTGTGCCTGAGATCAAGACCACCCACATCGCCTTTTGCTGGCTCACGGAATCGATAAATTCATTTCCAAATGGCTTTTCCTTCTGATTTTTCGTGTATCTATGAGAAGATAAACCGCTTTATGAGCGCTTATCGCCAATGTCCTTGCAGCTCATGGTTTTTGCGCTGTCTCTACATCCTTATCTCCTCATATAAGGGATCTTTTCCTGTTTTTCAAGATTACCTCACTATTAAGGCAAGCAGGTGAAACCCAATGTTTGGTTTTTAGTTTAGGTCTAAATGTCCTTAAGAACCCCGACAAACACTCCAGTAAAGTGCGGGAAACCGCAGTCGGCTGCTTCTCTTATCATTGTTCGGTTTGAGAGATGGCACCACCCGCTTCGCAGTTCTTTCAACCGATATGCGAGGCGATCAATTTTTTCTATTTGACTGACTTATTTCTCAGAAATTGCCTTCTTGGAACGGTTCTATATTTTTGGGCAACTAATATGCTCTGTAAAAATACTGCTTGCTTTTTGCTTCGAAATTTCCCGCTTTCTACCCTTATTGTTCACCTTTAATGCTTATATAATTTAAATTTCACTCACATATCCTAATTAAACAGAACATCTCTGTTTATAAAGTACCTACACGATGTGAATTCATCAATTTCTACGTTTTTGCGGGAATTTGAAACCCGAAAGAAACAGCAAATTTTTCTCGTATATTTTTTTCCTGAACATGGATACGCCCATGCTCTACTCCGGCAGCTGTACTGCAGAAACGCAGCACAAACAGCGTAATTAGAGCGTAATTAGTTGAGTACAGGGCCTTATGGCATCTCTTCCCACTTGCTGCCATCCTCCCCTCAACTGCTGCTAAGGCTTTTCTCCCATTGGCAGCTATTGAGGAAGGATAGCAACAATCGAGTGTAAGATAGCTCATCTAAAAGGACATGTTTCTATGCTTTGTAGTCGACTATTTACGCTGTTCGAGCTAGATCTCTGCTGTATATGTAGTTACTGAAGCCCTAGGTAAAATTTTGATTGATAAAAATGGAAATGGAAAGGTTATCAAAGGCCACATTTAGAAATGTAAGCAAAGAATAATTAATCGTTCAACGCTACCCATTTCCGACAGAGGTGACAGTTTCTCGTCTCCTCCCAGAGGAATTTCTTCTGCTGCTACTGATGCTCTGATTTTTTCGTGAAGTGCTAATAATCTTCTTCTAAATCCTGTGGTGGTTGCACTGGTGTGACTGCCAATTGTTTCCTGGGTTTTTTCTTGGACGGGACTTTAAAAATGGCAGGCTTTCTTTTTTTCGTTCTTTCCTGAACGTTCCTGAATGTTTATAAAAGATCAGAAATAGATCCTGAAGAGTAAGTATATTTCGTGTTAGTAAGCATATTTCGTGCTAAACTCAAATAATTTATTTTTTGTGGTTGAGGTGGTTGGTCTGAAGGAATTCTACAAAATGAAAGCTTTTTCTTCTTTGGATTACTGCGATCATGGACCAAGTGGGCCGCCTATGTATTTTGAGTGAAACGCGTTTAAATGCATGCGCTGCTGCTGTACTGTGAGTATGGCTTAGAGCTCTGCGTTATTGTCGCCAGCAACATCGATTTCGATACCTATTGATTTTGGGCGGGGCATCGCTGGCGCCGCTGTTGCGCGAGCCACCACTGATCGATACGCCTCGAAATCGATATCGCATGGTGGTGGCGACGCAGGGTGCTACACTAAATGTGAAGTATAGCAGCAGCTATATGATTCCACTTTTTCCTACGAATTTGAAGGCCGCCCCGGCACAAATAGACCTACTATGTGGATGAGGAATTTGTTGAAAATGCTATTTCGCCGGTAAATGTTATTCTAGACGACGACAGATTAGCCCTCTGTTTTTCCTCCATAAAGTAAGCTAACCTCGGTGTTATTTGTCGAGATTCAGATCAGGAACAAGCAGTGTCCCAAATCCGGACCTCTGGCACATTCTATTATATACTCCGGTTATAGGTATAAGAATTACGAGAAAGTTCTGAATCCCATTTTTGTTTACTCTTGATGTGGTGGGAGGAACTCACGTGTGTAGGGCCGAACAGTTTCGAATTCTAGTCTAAGACGAGATTATTTTCTCCTAATTCATAGCTTTTCATACTTTGTCGCTTGGACACGTCTTTGTCTCACGACGAAGAATCCGCCCATGGCCGGAAAACCAACTTCTGTCTAGATTTCTCAGAGATTTTTCAAGATCTCGTAGAGTTGGGTTGGATTTGTGAAATTCTGCCATTTAGGCTGAGGATGCAGCGCTGTGTACTGGGTGGCGCTGCGACTGCGTTGCGTGCGTTTCGCGCTACGCCACGCATCTCAGCTAGAATGGTTCGTTACGACGCTTTCGCCGACAGACACATAGGACCCAGTCGGCTGGAGAAACAACAAATGCTGGATTTCCTTGGATTTACTGTGAGTACGAATTGATTCGAAGTCTCTGTAAAGTAAATAAATTTTCTGTGCACTCTATGTCTCTAACCATATTCATCCAATGTATTTCAGACACTCGATGAACTCACCAATACTAACGTGCCTAACCAGATCAAGCTCGAGAGAGAAATGGGTAAATTTTGCCTCGTTTCTGAAATTGCTGGATTATGCTGGATTGAATTCTCGGAATAGTTGTTAAAATAATAGTAAATTCACACAAATTGCTGACATTATTATTGAGAGGTGTTTGACTTTGGGAGACTCGAAAATCTCAAGAATTTTTTTAAAATCAAAGCGTGTTATGGGGGGGGGGGAGTTACATGACATGCCAAACACGAAAATTGGGGTAGGAATCATTACATACCTGGATAAATATGTCTATATCAGTATGTGTTGTATCAATGTCATTATTTTCAGACTTGCCGAAGCCGATCGATGAGTACAGTATGCTTCGAGAGTTGAAGAAAATTGCGGAGATGAATAAGGTAAATGGATAGCAGCAGCTCTACTGAACGTTTCAATAGGTCGCTTTGGGCGGGGCTTATTAACATTTGCTTAGACGGCTCATTTATTTGTGTTTATGCCCCGCCCACAGTGAGAACAAATTAAAAGAGAGTACAATTTTAGATCTATCGCTCTTACATTGGTATGGGCTATTATGATACGATCGTTCCAGCTGTGATCCTACGAAATATTACACAAAATATTGGATGGTGAGTTTTTTAGGCGAATTTTGGGAGAAATAAAGTCATTGATTAGTTTCGTATTCGTAGTGTTGCATTAGAAGATTCCTTGTTCTTCCACAACGAGCGTCGATGGTGGTGCGTTTTTCGTGCTCTCGGGAAGCAAGCGCCGCGACTGCGTCGCTCGTGTTGGAATCTTCACCGCGACAGCAGACTATAGAATTTTCTTGATAGCTAGTTAGTTTTCTTGATAGTTAACGTCTAATTTGTTGAGAAACTATCAAGAAAACACTTATTCGCCCCTACTTCTGCCGCAGCGACGATTCCAGCGCGAGCGGCACGGACGCGTCGCGTGCTTCCCGTGTTCGCAGAAAAAGCACCGCATCGACGCTCCCTGTAAACAAAAATTTTTTTCCAAAAATTGTACATGACAGACGGGAAAGAAAGCAAGTTATAGTCAGTTGCAGTCAAACCATGCCCCCTTTTTTAGGGAGTTAGACCCTGCTTTTGGTAAAATCCCCATTATTGCGTGCAATGATTTACCATGCATTTACCCCACGATGGAAATGATTTTTTTCCCTTGCAGGATCTCGCAATACACTCCTTACCAAGCAGAAATATCCCAAGGAAGGCTTGAATCGCTGTTGAATTTCCAAACAATGGTGAGTACGACATCTCCTTCAACGTGACTCCCATAAGGGGGACCCGTCCCTGTGGTTCTCTGTGGTTTCTCCAGAAGCGATACTTCTCCTACCCTGGAGACTGCACCCACAACAAGGAGCGCATGCTGTATATACTCCACTGAAGCGTTACACTAGTAATTGTGCTTCAGGTAGCAGACTTGACCGGTCTACCATCCACCAACGCCTCCCTTCTGGATGAATCCACAGCTGTGGCAGAGGCTATCGCTTTGGCAGCAAGGGCAACCAGACGGCACAAGGTGCTGTTGTACCCCGCAATCCTTCAAATCTACCTTTAGCGTCCGAAAGTTTCTATTTTTCAGGCTCTGCTGGATCCTTACCTCCATCCTCAAAACATCGACGTAGCAAAAACGCGCAGCGGGTTGGTAAACTTGCTATTTTGGTGATGGTAACCATACTTGAGAATCTTAAAGTTTTCAGGCCCCTGGGCATTGATCTGGGTGAACTCAGCTTCGAGTCTCTTAAAATTGACAAGGACGTAGCAGCTGTTGTTGTGCAGTATCCAGACACGGAGGGACGAATCCGAAATTTGGATCAGCTGATCGCCAAGGCTCATGAGAATGGGGTGGGCGTTTTCTTGGATCTTCTAGAGAAACGTACTATATTTTCGCGCTAGTGAGAATCTTCGCAAGTAGTTCTACCATCCAACAGCTATCTCATTAAGAGTAACGCGAGAGCTCTTAGGGTAGAGCAAGTACAATACTGTAGTCCAACAATATTTTCGAATACTTCTAAATTACTGTGATTTAATGCAACCGCTGTATCAGTATGAACAGTGCTATCTGGACTTCCAGACGCTGGTAGTACTCGTCTGCGATCTAATGGCCCTGACGCTGCTGAAGTCGCCCGGAGATCTTGGAGCAGATATTGCTGTTGGATCAGCGCAAAGGTATGAGATTGATGTTCGCCTAGCTTTTTAATGGGAAAATTAGAGATTTCTAACGAGTATCACCTGTTTATTGCGTGAGGTGTTAAATACTGTTCGAGCCCATCCTTCGCAAACGTTTCTTCCTTAGACGAAGGAGAGAAGAGAGGATTATGGACTTTCTGACAACCTGCCTTGAACATCGTGCTCTGGGGTGGTCCCATCTACTATGTGAAAGTTTGTGTAGCCACCAACAGACTCAGAGATCTGTCTAACAATCTTGAAAACAAGTCTTTCGTTCAGATTAAATATACAGGAATCTATCCACATTGTTTTAAAATATGGTATTTTTGAATTGAAACTAGCTGTCTAAACTGGAAAGAAGTACGTTCTGTGCAGCTCGTGGGGAGGGTTGCCTACACAGAACCCCGAGAAGAAGTTGCCGAATCACGTCTGAAACTTCCTCGACCCTAAGCTTGTTGATAACATGCTCTCTCCTTTTCTAAGTTGTTGGTCCAAGCTTATTGACAACTTGCGAACGGAGTGGCTGCTGGCATTGCAAGTTGTCGACAAGCTTTGTGCCGAGCACGCTTCAGATGCGATCCGATAACTTTTTGTGGGGGGTTCTGATTATTTCTTCTTTTACCTCCATGGCTTGAATACAACGGCAGTATTCATGAAGTTTAGTATTCATGAAGGTCCTGGATCTGCTGCAAGACATACATCCTTGTAGAAATCAAGAAGATTTTTTCTTGAATTTTAAGTGTGTGTGTGTGTGTGTGTGTGTGTGTGTGTGTGTGTGTGTGTGTGTGTGTGTGTGTGTGTGTGTGTGTGTGTGTGTGTGTGTGTGTGTGTGTGTGTGTGTGTGTGTGTGTGTGTGTGTGTGTGTGTGTGTGTGTGTGTGTGTGTGTGTGTGTGTGTGTGTGTGTGTGTGTGTGTGTGTGTGTGTGTGTGTGTGTGTGTGTGTGTGTGTGTGTGTGTGTGTGTGTGTGTGTGTGTGTGTGTGTGTGTGTGTGTGTGTGTGTGTGTGTGTGTGTGTGTGTGTGTGTGTGTGTGTGTGTGTGTGTGTGTGTGTGTGTGTGTGTGTGTGTGTGTGTGTGTGTGTGTGTGTGTGTGTGTGTGTGTGTGTGTGTGTGTGTGTGTGTGTGTGTGTGTGTGTGTGTGTGTGTGTGTGTGTGTGTGTGTGTGTGTGTGTGTGTGTGTGTGTGTGTGTGTGTGTGTGTGTGTGTGTGTGTGTGTGTGTGTGTGTGTGTGTGTGTGTGTGTGTGTGTGTGTGTGTGTGTGTGTGTGTGTGTGTGTGTGTGTGTGTGTGTGTGTGTGTGTGTGTGTGTGTGTGTGTGTGTGTGTGTGTGTGTGTGTGTGTGTGTGTGTGTGTGTGTGTGTGTGTGTGTGTGTGTGTGTGTGTGTGTGTGTGTGTGTGTGTGTGTGTGTGTGTGTGTGTGTGTGTGTGTGTGTGTGTGTGTGTGTGTGTGTGTGTGTGTGTGTGTGTGTGTGTGTGTGTGTGTGTGTGTGTGTGTGTGTGTGTGTGTGTGTGTGTGTGTGTGTGTGTGTGTGTGTGTGTGTGTGTGTGTGTGTGTGTGTGTGTGTGTGTGTGTGTGTGTGTGTGTGTGTGTGTGTGTGTGTGTGTGTGTGTGTGTTGGGACTTTCATAGGTTGATTAATTAATTTACTTTTTTAGTGCACAGGATGTTCCATCAAAATGATCTAACACATAAATAGCTTAAATAATATGCTTACATAGGGCCGAATAATGTATTGGATATACTAGAACTCAAAAACTCGACTTCGAATGATTCGGAATTACGGATTTCCGGAGGAGAAGTAGAAGTACAGCTCTTGAGGAATCGTAAGAAGAGATTTCGAACCTTCTGTTTCTCCAGTATTCAAATTTCCTGGATCGGATTCTGAAGTGATAATTAAATTAATCAGGTTGTTAAATTTTCATTTCGTCGTAGCTACAGTAAATAATATTAATACAGTTCTTAATATTCCGTTCACATCCGTTTACATCCGAACATGTCGAACATGTCGACATCCCACTGCATATAGGTTCGGAGTGCCACTTGGCTATGGTGGTCCACATGCGGGTTTCATGGCCGTGAAGAAAGATTCGAAGAACACACTGGGTAGGATGATGCCTGGAAGGATCATTGGAGTAACCAGGTGAGCGATTGTGGATTATGATCTCTAATGTA
>JARK01000153.1:39544-89705 GCA_000688135.1 Ancylostoma ceylanicum | reverse complement strand
GGGGGGGGGGGGGGGGGTTCAGGATAAATTCAAGAGCGCAGTTTCTGCAGTGCACTCAAGATCACTCAGAATATAAATTTTTGTTTTTGATTCTGAAAGTTTTGAACAAAAAAGGGCACAAAACTGTATCCATCCAGAAATTTAAACTTTGAGCTTCCTTTTTTCAGATAACAAGCTCAAATGCAGTACTTTTTAGCAAAATCTCACCTCTCAACGCACTTTTCTCACGTTTTTGATCTGTGCTCACCCCATGTGTTTGAACGCATTGTGATCTACAGAGTGTGGGCCATAATGAGGCAAAATGGGGCGGGTCATGTTTTTGTGATTGGCCACTCCTTTGAAGGACCGAATAACAGAACTATACCTCCCCCCACTTCGCCTCATCATGACCCACTGCATTATCTAGACGATCAATAAAACGCAGTGGTTCTGCTAACCAGTGTCCCTTATTTATAGAGGTGCTAACGGCGAGAAGGCGTTCAGACTTGCCCTTCAGACACGTGAGCAGCACATCCGTCGTGACAAAGCCACTAGCAACATTTGCACTGCTCAGGTAAGGTAACCTTACCAATGCACTCACTCAGCTACTAGACGTGCTTCCGGGAAAAATCCAGGAATTTTTCAATTTCTATGAAAATTCCTGATTTTCAGGCGCTCCTTGCCAACATGTCAGCGATGTACGCAGTCTACCATGGTCCTAAGCGAATTCTTGAAATCGCCAGAGCGATCCATAAATCCACGGCTTTCCTGGAATCAGGTTCATCTAAGGGCAAACCCTCTGCCAAAGTTTTGGCAATAATCCAAACATCATCGATTTTTTTCCAGAGTTGGTAAAGGCAGGTCACTCCACCGCTCACAAGGACTATTTCGACACTTTGAAGGTGACGGTGAAGGATTTGGCAGCCTTCAAACAGAGAGCCGAGGAGAAACACATGAATTTCAGGTAGAGAAGCATTTTACTGGAGTGATAAGTTCTTTTTAGTGTAGAGGATACGTATTGATCGGAATTGCAGGTATTTCGCGGACGGCACCGTTGGAGTGTCGCTCGACGAAGCCACAAAGCCGTCAGACTTGCTTGACTTGTTGTATGTCTTCAATGGCAGCACGAAACTCACTGAGGTATAAGCACTTGCCCATGTGCAACTTTTGGGACAAGCATCAACTCGCAAAATGCCATGATCTCCAGGATGAAGTCGCCGACATCGTGCCGGAAACCGCGTCGCCGTTGATTGGAAACAGCGAACACGCGAGAACAAGTGTTTTCCTTGAGCATCCGATTTTCAACACTTATCACAGCGAGGCTCAGCTTGTCAGGTGAGTCAATTTTCTGGATGGATCGATAAATCGATACAGTCCGATCAGTATTATCGTGATGGAAGGAATCTGTCTTTAGGTACATGAAACGACTGGAAAACAAAGACGTCTCACTGGTTCACTCGATGATTCCACTCGGATCATGCACGATGAAGCTGAATGCGAGCTCACAATTGATTGTAAGAGTATTATCCGGGGAGATTCCGCAAAAATTCTTACAAGGAAAGGATACGTATTCAAAGTGGCCAATCGCAATGAGGCGTGGGTTACAAGATGCAGTTTTCAACGCCAATCTCGAATGTGTTGTCCAGAGTTGCTCAGCGCATTTCTGTAATGGGCTGCACTTATTTTACCCAGACTGATGTCTCATGTAAGGAGTAGAATCAGGATTAGGTAATGTATCAGTGGCAAGGCTCTATTTCTCAAGACAAGCACTCCGGCTCCAAAACCACTACCTACAGTCCTTCTCAAAAAGATAGATGGATTGCGTGATTGCACCATCGCGGCGGGACCGGAACGAGGGATGCGGAGAGAGCATGCTCCAACTGAGAGGGTCGGGTAGGTTCCGCCGCGATTCTGTAGCCGCGACGCTGAGGAATTGCACGCGCAATCTGTCTACCTCTTCGACAAGGACTGTAGTATGGGATATTGCTCGTACAGTCCTTTTTGAAAAGGTAGACGGATTCCGTGACTGCGAAATCGCGGCGAGACCTGGGCACTCTGGTTAGGCTCTGTTGGGTGTGGGTCATCATGAGGCAAAAGGAGACGGGTCAAGTTTTTGTTATAGGGCCATTTAATAGAGGGGCCAATCACAGAAACGTCGCCCGCCCTGTTTTGCCTCATAATGACCCATATCCGTCTTTTCTCCCGTATTTAAAGGTGGTGTCAAGAAAAATTTAGGGACATTAAAAGAAGTTCCATGGACGACTCGGTTTTTGAAAAATTATAAATTTATTGAGTTCTCATTGAAAAAAGATATCGAAGTATCCAGTGAACAGAAATGAACCATCACTACTCTCAAGGACATATTCAAAAGAAATAGGTATAAAATTTTTAAAAATAGACCTGAAAAATTCGTTACGTGATGAAAGGGGCCTCTTGGAAGAAGTTGAAGAAAGTTCTAGTGTAAACTGCGCCGTTACTGTTTCTTGTGATTTTTTACGGATTCACATAGGTGAAGCTCTAGTTTTGTTTCAGAATTCAATCAATAATTTCAGCCAATCACATGGGACTCGTTCAACGGTCTTCATCCGTTTGCTCCAGTATCCCAAGCAGCTGGATTCCAAAAACTTTTCAGCGATGTAGAGAAATGGCTCTGTGAAATCACCGGATACGACAACTTCAGGTATGTTATGGCTGTTTGCGTAGGCTTTGGTTTTTTCTTTCGGAATTATCCAGAAAATTCTTTGAGAAAGTTTTGGAAAAAACGGTCAAATATCTTTTCCAGTTTACAACCGAACTCTGGCGCTAATGGAGAGTATACTGGACTGTTGACTATTCGCAAGTATCTCAATAGTCTTGGACAACAAAAGCGAAATGTGAGCTTCGACAATTTTACGAGGTTTCTACGGTGGTGATGGTCCCCAAACATTTAGTTCATCATTGTTTTACAATATGGGAATGTCTGCACGCTGTCTAGTGATTAGTTGGAATGAGCTGGAGAGCCATTACCTTGGCGATGGGGCTAGCAGGCGTAGGCAATTCTCTGGAGCTTTCAGAACGGAGGGGCGTGGCTTACTTGCAGGGGGCGTGACATATTCCACACTCGAGCGCACGAACCAGTTCCTGTGCCTAGTCGACTACGGCTACGCCCTCCTTCCTTCAACTGTTTTCCGCCATAAGTAAAGCCAGGTTAATTGAGCAGAAATAAGAAATCAAGAAAAAAAAAACAAAAAAAAAACAAGTGTATAAGGTCAATTCTCGATCTGCTGAGCAATCATATATCGATCGGTCTCCAGAACTTTGGCTGATGAAAACACTCATTTATCAATCTTGCTGGGGCTGCATGTGTGAGTGGGATTGCCCAGGGTAAACGGGTTAGTACCGCACAGATTTACCCATATTTAACACAGGCGTCAACACGTTTACCCTGGGTAATCTCAATTATGCATCGAGGCCCTGATCTCAGCAAGCAGACTTCCACCCACACATGATTCCCGGATCCGAAATGTTTACCAATTTAGGTATGTCTCATCCCCACATCTGCTCACGGCACCAATCCAGCATCGGCGAGCATGGCCAACATGAAAGTGGTCCCAGTGGAATCGGACAAGCACGGTAACATCAACTACAAGGACCTAGCAGCTAAGGTACTTTACCGAGCTAATGGCTAACCGCCTCTATTTTTTGGAGCAGAGATCAAAGATCAATCCGGAGATGGTTTAGGCTGAGCGATTCAAGGATGAACTGGCAGCCATTATGGTCACTTATCCGTCCACTCATGGAGTTTTCGAATCATCGATCCGGGATGTAATCGATAAGGTTCATGAGCATGGTGGTCAGGTTTACCTTGACGGTGCAAACATGAATGCACAGGTTAGCGTTGTTACTGTTAATGGTTACTGTATTATATTTACAGTACTCTAGAATCGTTTGGCAGTGCATATAACTTCGATTTTTTTCCTTGGATTTCAATCCCTGAATATTTTTTCCGCTAAAGAACAGCAAAGATCAAAAGTTCAAGAAATCAGTATGTAGTTCCCACAGTTCTTTCCTATGCTGTAGATCTATCACTTTGAATTGATTGATTTGACCCATGCGCGACTTTTGGGACAAAATTCTTAGTTCGAGCCATATCGACCTATTAATCGGAATTTGTCGTAATTTTTTAAACTATGGTGATGATAATTGTTTTTCTTTAGGTAGGCCTGTGCCGCCCTGGTGATTACGGCAGCGATGTGTCTCATCTGAACTTGCACAAGACATTCTGTATCCCACATGGTGGTGGTGGCCCTGGAATTGGACCAATTGGAGTGTGAGTTCACTTGGACCAATGCGCTAGTGGCCCTTAACCCTTTACTATGTAGTTACTTAAAATAGGGGTCGGAGTTTGACCTTTCTTGTATTCATCAAAGGCAATTGAGCTGGTGTATGAAAATTTTGTGGCAGTTGTCCTTGAATCTACGTAAAACGGGGGAGGTTTCAACACTAATCAATATGTGGATACATATGTGCTAGGCATGGTGGAATAGTGGAACAACGTCTTGTAGCAATTTTTTTAATTTGGGTCCATGATAGATAGATGATAGATATATGCCTCGGGGTCAGCGGTGAATATATTATATTTAACCCATTCTGGTTAATCTGTACTTGTTCAGGAAGAAACATTTGGCTCCGTTCTTACCCGGCCATCCTGTGATCCCAGTCGATGGCCGAACGGATGGTGCAGTAGCTGGAGCTCCATGGGGATCAGCAAGGTGAGTTGACATGTTTTCTTGAGCATTTCCTTTGGAAATAATGGAAAGATCGGTTTCTTCCAACGAGAATTCTAAAGATGTATAGGAATTAAGAAAAGTTTCCTATTTCAAGCATCCTGCCCATCACCTGGGCCTACATCCGCATGATGGGTCACGCCGGTTTGAAGAAGGCGTCTCAGATGGCGATTCTAAATGCAAACTACATGGCCAGAAGGCTGGAAGGAGCCTACAGAATCGTGTACAAAGGTAGGCCTTTCCTGTATTTACGGTAATAGCCGTGGAAAAACAGTTATCGATTTCACTGGGTAAATTTTTGTGATAAAAACAAATATGACAAAAATTGGAAATGTCTGGCTTGCGCTGGAAATTTTACGCGCAAATTTGTAATTTTCATCGTGTTGTATGTAGTTGTGCCTTGAACCAAATAATGCATTGGATACATCCTATTTTGAAAATTCAATTTCGAATAAGTCGATAGTTTGGGAATTCCAAAAAGAGGCCGCAATGTAACCTTTCAGCCATGATAGGAAAGTATGTGGGGCTTCCTCTTTTCTCAACACTCCAGTTCTTCGGATCGAGTCCCTAATCAATGATAAAATTGTTTAAATATTCGATTTTTATTCAGTCCTAGGTATACATGTAGTCATTTCAACACTCAGAAAACAGGTTATTTTCATTTTTGGGAGAGAAATCTGAGAAGACGACTGAACTGCAGCATTTTTTCGAGTTATTCTCTAGTTCCTGTAGTTTACTAACAATATGGGGTTTGGGATGGGTTCCCCCAAACTCAATGGTGAGCTAGCAGTATGAGTAGACAATCTACCCACTTGCCAGGCAATCTACAACTCAAGAAAACCACCCGCAAACAAATAAGCATTTAGCAGCACCGCGAACAGATCCCCAGCAGGAGCTACGTGGGCGGGAAACCAGGATCCTGCCAGATCATGAGCAGCGATTTTGTGGTCATCAAAAGAGAGTGATTGAAATGATTTTATTACTCAGGGCAAAGCAGAGTTGAACTGAATCCAGCTGCAACTCAAAAAATGCCACAAAATCACTTCCCTTTACGGTAAATGGCATGTGAGAGATTTTCTCTCACTAAGGGCAGGGTAGGAACAAAAACATAGTTACAAATGAGAAAATGCAACAGTTTTGCTCCTTCTTGACTCATGGAATAGATCGATCCCAGAAAAATAAGCTATTATTTATTATTATTTATTATACCTCTATATCGCAACGGAACAATTATCATCGATCTGCATTTGTTCGGCAGTAGCCGTGTTACCCCCAGTCGTCGGTCTCCATCTTCATGTTGCATGTTTCGTTCTTCTTTTGCAATTAGAGACAAGGGCGAACTGCCGAATATGTGGGCATACGACCCGCGCCAGCCGACGGCGTGTTGGGTCGGGGTCTTCTCTCCACACGGGTAACATCACATTAAAGCTGATGGAGGGATGGTCGACCGCTCAGCACAGCAACATAGTAAAGACTGTTACAAAAATAAGCTATCATTGATGGAAAAGTTGATTATGTTATTAAGACGGCTCATCTCCTTATCTAGGTGAGAAACATGACATGGCAGGGTTGAGAGTTTTAGCGCGTTTACTCTCGCTACATAGAGTATTAACAGCTTAAAGGCACACTCAATCGTCTGGTTCTCTCTCAATGGTTTTGAAGAAGTTCACAAAAAGATCTCCAGAACTGCTGATATCAAAGAACGCATTTTAAAGTACCAGATTCTGAGGAGCCTGTAGGCGGAGCCGGGGGCAGTGCTAAAGCTGGAGTGCCATGTATGTTCTTACATGATACCGAAATCCCAAAATCCCACTTTTGCTCTGCTCGCAAGCTCAGCAAAGTTCGGACGCGAAAAGAGGCCTTTCGAGCTTTTGGCAACACTTATACATTGTGATCAGTATCTCTTGGAGATTCTCTTAGTATGGAAGCCTCGAAAAACGTCTCTGGAGGAGGGAGGGGGATTCCATGTATTCTTCTCGCCACCAGGGGCTAAACTTTTAATTGCTTTCAGATGAACAAGGCCTCGTCGCCCACGAGTTTATCCTCGACTGTAAGCCGTTCAAGAAGTCGGCTGGAGTTGATGTCGTCGACATCGCTAAAAGACTTATGGATTATGGGTGGGTATTCAGACTTTTCCAGCAACTCTTTTATTTGGGGGGAACTCAGAACTCTCCTGAAAATCGCTCTTAAAGATTCCACTCACCTACGATGTCGTGGCCGGTGCATGACTGCCTGATGATTGAACCAACCGAGTCAGAAGACAAAGGTACGTCGCTGATTGGCGTTCTTGGTAATTTCCGTGAATTACTGTGGTTTATCCAGGCGAGATGGATCGTCTCGTTGACGCGCTGCTGGCTATTCGTGAAGAGATCGCTATGATTGAGAGAGGAGAGCTGGACAAGCAAAGGAATCCACTCAAGGTTCGCGATTCTTTCACAATGCCTCACCGGTTCCCTGCTTCTGGTCTCCTAACAAACTCAGCCAAGCAATTTTTGTGCAATCACACCCGTGGGTCGCCATAAACATGTGACAGCCATCTGCCCGCTGGGCAGTCTCCCCCTACTAAAGGCTATTTTACGCCACAAAGTGCAGAGTGCGTATATGTGACAATTCCAGATGGCTCCGCACACGTTGGCGAAGGTGTCGTCGAACGACTGGGACCTGCCGTACTCGCGTGAGCTGGCCGCGTTCCCGAAACCGTGGTGCCACCACAAGACGTGGCCGACCACGGGCCGCGTCGACGACCAGTACGGCGACAAGAACCTCGTCTGCACCTGCCCACCCATGGAGGCTTATCAGTAAATCACTGCCCTGCAGGCATTCAAGCCTTGTTTAGTGACTCTAGCCTTTAGATAGATCCACAAAGTTCAGGATTTCCCCATTATATCACTTCAGATGTCTCTTAACCACAAGTTTTCCCCTGTTTACACTTCAAATGCGGGTATTGTTGACAAATGTTGCCAAGTTTGCCGATGACATATGTTCGGATGTTCAGCAGAAGATTGTTCCCAAGGCACCAATGAACCATTTACGTCATACACATTAAGGAGAAGAGGAGTAGCAGCCTCTTGCAACTGGTTCAGTTGGGTTTACGATGAAAAATATTAGCTCCAGAAGCAATGAAAGATGTCAGCTACAGAATCCATGCAAAAGCCCCGCAAAAACTCCATTTTATTGCTCATAAACATCAATAAAATTGCGCAAGCAAATAGAGGGACAATTATGAGAGTAAGTCTGTTCTCAGAAGCTCGTCTATTTGTGTCAGTCATAGTATAGTCTCGCATGAGAACTAGTCGCCGCCTCATTTTGAACATGACGTTTTGTGACGGTGTCAGTACAAAAATTCGCATAATAAACCCAGAAACTTCCGCCAAAATCAATTAATTCAAATTTCCCTTGACAATTGAAAAGAGAGTAGTATGTGTATTTTTGTCACAAAGTTTCAACAGGATTCGTTCAGTACCAACTAGCTAGGCTACTGCTAGGTGCTTTTCAACTGTAATTTCCAAGCAAATTTAAATTCCATCCTTGTTCCAGTCAGAGTTATTACGAAAAAAATCTTCTGTCCAATCTCCCTTCTTTACTCTTATCTACAGTTGAGTTAGTGATTATCTGACCGAAGTCCAAGTCCCAGCAACGGAGTCCCTCTTTGCTCACCCAATCTTCTACGAAGTCCCGCTTGCCTTGAGCCAAGTTCCTGACGAAGTCTGATTGTGACATGTATGTATATCAGAGGAACGTTCTTCTTTGAGCAAGAGGAAAATCCAAAATTCTGTTTGGGTTGTGTGCACTGCATCACAGCGGTAATGTTTGAAGGATTTGAAGGAGTTCAAGATCTCAGTGCAATCCAATGATAGTGGTTTGAGCTACAGTTTCACTAGGAATAGCATTCATAACCAAACAGAAAAGAGAGCAGGGTAAAAAGGCAGAAATACCGACAGAAGTCCACCGCATATCTAACCTCAGGTAGCCTTTGTAGATATCAATCAGTGAATGGGAAGGACCCATTTTCTCTCAATGGTATGCCTAGTGTCAATTCAGGAATTTCGATTCAAGTCAGGATCCTCACTTAATAGAAGCAATTCTGTCAATACATAGCTCAGCTTTTCACACCAAATTGTAAAATAAAACTTCCTCCGAATGATTAAAAAAGGGAGTTTCACCTCCACTCCAATCGGCATGAGTGTAGCGGGTCTGGTGAAAACCGGAGAGTTAATCACTGTTCCCACTGAAAAAAGCTGTAATCTTTTTGTTAGCTACTGTATTTGCCCGCCTTATGCTTGTGTTTTTTTTTTCAACACTGGCTTCCTGACTCTGATATTTGTATTGGTCCACAACCCGTTACTTCTCAGTAACCTCATCCACACACCCTGTTGGCCTCATCATCGTGTTTGCTGTGACAGTTGTCTCACGACCATGACTCATAGGAACAATTGTCGATTTTATCGCTGACCAGCCAGATTCATCAACAGCAGCCACATTTTCTGGCAGATGCTTGGATGCATTTTCTTGACGAGTCGAATTGTGGCTGAGGGATGCTTAAAGTGAGAAAAAACGCTCGCTGATGGATTATTCTCCATTTTTAGTGGGGGCGGGCAACTATACGAATCCTGGAATTAGCAACACCCCGTGGTAAGAGCTTTGGAAAAACGGCTTTAAGGAAGCATGATTATCACTGATTTCAATTGGATTTTCTATGTCTAATGACGTGGAAATTGCAGCAGCTTGACGTGCTCGTAGTCGAAATCTCGTGACAGTGCAATCACAGAAACTCCGTCGTTTACGGGGTGCTTTTAATATAATTTGCGAGGAAAAGTGCAACAACGAAATGTGAGGATGCGCAGACAGTCAGAGTGACAAAACAAATAACTCGGCGTGGCGAGCGGGTCCGATCCACTACAGTCGCCAACATCCAATTCACGAGAAGTACCTCGTCTAAACTTATTCGATGAAACAAGGTAGTTTTATTGGAAATCCGCTAGGCATTACTGAGCCATGAAAAATATAGCTATTGATCTCGACATTTTTGTTACAGTAAAAACGCTCTCACAATAAGATTAGGAAAGTTGCGTGAAAGAAAGAACCATAAAATGTACTTCAAAATTACTCGTTGGCTAAATGAATCCATAATTGTATTGGAGCAGATATTCCCTCTGGAGCGCGAATCTGTGCCTGTTAAATCCCTGGCTCTTCTTATGTGCTCTGAACACGGTAGTGTGCTGCCATTTTGAATCATACCACAAACTAATTTTGCAAGTAAAATTATCGGTCATTCACCAACCGCGCGTGTAAGGCCGCGGTACGGTGGCCAATGAAAGACCCTACAGGTCCCACTCCTTCCCGAAAAAGACTGTTCACCGTTATCTCAGGCAGCCCATAAAGCTCAAAGTACTTATAGATATCTTGCAAATCACGCGTGGTTCGCCATGCCCAATTTCAAAAGCTGTAAAGGCCAGACGCCGCGCGCCCGGGTGGTAAGTGTCTGTAGAGGTACAACTAGAGTAATCCCGGTGTATATTAGGATAGAACCTGGTGCTGGGACCTATCATCTTAACCCTGCCGGAAAAATGAGAGAACTATATAATTTCTAGAGAATGTTGTTACGATCGAGTACAGCAAGTGCCATGAGAAGGAGCAAAATTCTGGCATACAGTAATTTTTTGCCATGGTGGGTATATGTACAATGCTGAATGTGTTACTGAAACATGGCTACGCAAATGCTTTTATGAAATGAACACTGAAGTGGTCTAGCCCTGGATGCGTCAATGAGATTACCCAGGGTAAAAGTGTTGACACCAGCGTTAACGTTGGGTAAGTTTGTGGGGTGTTCACACGTTCATCCTGGATAACTTCAACTATGGATGCGGCCTCCAGATTTCTTTCAATATCAGAGTTTAGAATATTGCATTTTCAAATCTAAGAAATGAATTGAATTTCGATGAAAGTCATCGAGAGATGCCTCATGGAGCTGATAACTATGCTCAGAATTTTCACCACAGGTTACTCTTATACAACTGGTAAAGATTTGCTGCCCACTCCATCAACACCCCTTGTTGTCTATCCTTTACTCGACGTAATTGCACCAAATGAAGCAGTTTGATAAGTACGAGGACGGGTTGAAAAGTTTCCGGAATGACCACCAAAGAGCCAGTGTTTTCAATTTCTTCCTATGCCGTTCCTTAGAGAAATCCTCCAAATGAATTAGCTATAAACATCAATTCGATCTGCCAAAGGGCCTGGTTTTGGCAAGCCCTTCTAGTCTGCCAACTTTGATTATCTTCAGTTAGTGGTGAATGCGAAGTTCGAGTGGTCAAGAAATCTTTCCACAAATTACCTCCTATGTACTGACTTTGGAGACCCATCGCCTACATTTCCCATCCTTAGCTTTCTAGTTTGGATAAGCGAGGATTGCTGCACACAGGCAAACCGATGACCATGTGCAGGACGTCGTAAAAAGGTACTACACCAGAAAACGTGGATAAATTCCTCGATATGGAATACGCACACGGGCCGATGATTGTCCACAGAATTGAGGAGTCTTTCAACAACCTTTATGAGCGAACAGTTCATACTTACAGAATAAATTAAGTCCAAAAAATCTTTCTGAAAGATGTGTGCCGCATTCGCTAAATTCCGAGCAAAAGCTGCGAAGTGGAGCACAGCAGAAAGTTTTTTTTTCAAGTTTTATTTGGAAACGAAATGCTTCAAAGCCGGAAGGTTTCGCTGGAAATGCAGTTTAAGTCCAGCACTATAGTATGCCTACAGGAATATGGTAAAAACCGTGGTTGAGATTCTAAGAATTTGTTCCGAAGAAGGGAAGCACCATTCATTGTGGTGGAAAAGTACCGGTATTTCTTTTTGCTCTGTCAGAGGCATTTCACTAACTGTCAGAAAGGGTTTACTAGGTAATAATTATGAATATCTTTAGAAACTGTAGGAATGCCAGTTCACTGGAATTACGCGGGTAAGGGGTAGAAGAAAAAGCGCGACACTTTCGCAGCGGTATGACCGCACATTGGAATGCCAACGGTAGCCACAAAATTGAAAAATAAAAATAAAATATCTCCCTCATCGTCTGATTGTTCAGCAGTGGCTTGCTAACGCTTCTGCCTTTCATCACAGCTAAGAGCCTTCCGGTCTAGAAAGAAATTCGGAACAAATAGCCAGTTATTCTTAGCAGTATGGGGTTGTCGTGAGGAATTCGAAGAAATCCTTTGCAGAGAGAAATTTAAAAGCAGAAAAGAGATGGAACCAAGGGTGCTGAGCTTCAACAGGATATAGCTAAAAAATAACCCAAGAATTGGAACTGAGTTGTTTTGTTTTCATTGTCATTCCGGAAACTTTTCAACCCACCCTCGTATTGGTAGATCGCAGACAGATAAATGCTGCCACCTGAACAGAGGCCGTTGAAAACGGTCATATAACCAGTATTGCTTCTCCACAGTTAAATATGCCGGTTATCAGCTTTGTGTGCTCAATATACGGGACGAACATAGTGGGACCTGGCTAAAGGCACACTGCAGTGAAATTTTTGGCCATATATGTATGAGGTTCATCTTGATCACTATTCCCATAGAATTGCAGTGTATCCAACGAACACCACGGTAATCAATGAGATCCATTTATTTGCCCAGATAAACATCCTCGAATACGTGTCCTGTGCATCACGTATTTCTAAGCTTTGAAATCCAGCGTAGCACCAATGCCCAAGCTTTCATTTGCTGCGGTCCAACCGGAAATGGATACGTGCGCAGCTGTTTCCGGTGACGTTGCAGTGGATTGCTACGCTTTAAAGGTCTTTTTCATGGCAGGGCAAAAACAGGGAAATGAAAACGCCAAGGTCTTTCTTCAGTGTTCGAAATCCTGAAATATCCTCGAACGTTGGCCAGGATGTCCCGCATGTACTAAAAAAAACAAGTTATGCTATTTCAAGCGATAAAATTCATTAGAAATCCTACAGGAAATTCCGCTTTAATCTTCCCAATTTTCTTTTTCACCATTCTTGTTGTTACCTCATGGGCTCCTCGGATCGAGCAGTTTTTAACACAATCAAAAACATGATTTTAGGTACTGCACTGACTGCGCAGCCATTTCGACTCGAAATGGGATTCCCAAGGCTTCGTGGACCTCCAACAAACCAGGCGATTCTCCAGAACTCCCGATTCTCCCCACCCTGGCTTCTCGTATAGTGCATCGGTGGCTGTGGGACGAAATTTGGCCATTATCCAGAAAATGACTCACTCGAACTCGGAGGTTACACTCGCCATGAAGCCTCCGCCGCCGCCGCCGCCGGCGGCGGCGGTGCTGGTGCTATGGCGCCTGTCAGGATCACAGCTGATATTTGCACGACGGTCGTCGGTTGGTCGGTTCGTTATCCGGCTCGAGATCCCGACCCCACACGAGGTCACGCCCACTTTTCAACGAATCCTCCGTGGTTGAGGCGAGGTCGAGAGGTGATTACTTCGATTTTTGTTTTTCTGGAAATTTTCCAAGTTTTGCTGCTTGTTTTTTTACTCATGGAGTGTGGGGTCCTTTGCCATGGCTCACCTGTAACATTTCATCATTTATCCCTAATTGAGCTGCAAAAGCAGAGCCTCTGTCGCATGACTTAAATGCTACAACTATCAAAACATTACAAAGTGGAGTCTAGCTTGAAGAACACACATTTGCCTGGGAAGCCGCAATATCTCGCAAAATCCTGTCTCTTATTTTTGTCATTCTTTCATTTTTTAATGCAAGACCTCTTTCTAACAACTGTGAAAGCTTGAATCCTCCAGCCGTTGTTGTTTTTTCTTTTCTTCGAATTGTTTCCGGGATATAATGGAATACTTCTTTTATGAGTCTAGAAAAACAGAGAAAATTTCCGATTTTCTGCCTCACACGTGATACCTCAGGGACCGATGAACGCCTCAAAAATCATAGTGATTTTTTTCAAAAAATTTTTGCTAGTGCAGCTCAGCACAATTTTTTAATCACTGTGATCGTTTGCCTTTTCTTTTCCTTTTGATTTTCACATCCTATTCGTTAATTATTACACTTCACCATTTTATCATGCAAAGCTTTCAATTACGAAGCACAGCTTGCGTAAGAATAGTAAGAATACATTTGGGAATTCAGTGCCTAGATGCATCACTGGGATTACCCAGAGGAAAGGTGTTAACGCCCATGTTAACGTTGGGTAAATCTGCGAGGTGGCAACACGCCTACTCTGGGTAATCTTAGTGATGCATGCTTCCTCATGTAAACGATCTGTAAATTTGAATGGTGTTAACTTATTTACCCTGGGTACTCTCAGTACTGCATGCTGCGCCAGCAGTGCTAGAATCGTTACATTCCCCTCAATCTTCATCATCAAAACCTCATTCTTTTCACACTCAGTATCCTTTTGAAAGTGCAGCAATATGGAAAATTGCAAAGAAATAGTCAGTTTTCTCTCATCCCCTAAACATGATAATATAATATTGTTTGTAATAACAATACTGATTTTCCTATATAAATCCTGGTACTGAGCAAATTATCCTGGTATTTTGGTACTTACTTTGATTTTTCATTGTAAACCAGAAATATTATGAAATGCAAACTTCATGGAGTCGAAATCTGTTTGGAAAGAGTTGAAATCAATTTTTTATTTCTCTATAGAAGTTTAAGTGTTTCCTTTCAAATTCCTTCCAATTTATCGACTATTGATGTAGACAGCAAACGCCGATAAGAAAGCTAACTCCTATTGCCATGGCATGTGTAATAAGAAGAAAAGTACGAATATTGATTTTCGAAATTTTCCGGGAACCACTACTTATCTCCATTTCTAAAGATGGTTTTCATGCGTGCACCTGTTATCTCGACTCGAAGTTTCGTCCCTTGGGGCTTTATGGATGGGTTTGCTAAATGAATAGTATTTGTTTCTCCCAAGGCTAATACAGTGATTTTGTAGTATTTTTCGTATGTTTTTTTGTAGTTATTACGTTTTTGCTATGAATCTTCTGAGATTTCACCCAAAATTTTTTCTCTACGTACGAACAAAGTGAGAACGACGTATGTATGTATTATATTTAGGTACATGATGCCCACTACAAATTCTGCTCGAAAATACTCGTTTTTTTATTCGAGCGGTAATAAAATTGTCCCAAAAATGTTGGCAGCATCCTAGCAGTGAAGCTTCATTAGTTCACAACTCCACCATTTCAGAAACTAGAAAGGCAATCTCTGAATCGTTCTAAAGCGCAAGACTTCCCCTATCTACTTTCCGAACTCGTTTCATAATTTTTGAGTTCTGAGGTCTTTTACATTGGACATTTTGCAACAGTGTGACACATTGTTTTCGTGCTTCCCAATTTTCGAAGCTTGTTCTAGTTCTAAGTAATCCATGCGTATTCAACAGGAAAAAGGAGGTTCCAGAATTTTCCAATTCGAAATCGTAGAAATGCAAGGTTCCAGAACTTTCCCATTCGAAATCATAGAAATGCAATCTTAGAATGTTACAGGAGTTCTGAGGATGCCTTCTTCGGTGAATTCAATGAAAATATGACAGAAATAGGAACAGTTACAGCGAACTACAATAATTTGCACCAATGGTAGCGTGCTGCTCTGCTTGTCTGCGCACCCATTCATTTCAGTAACACCACCTTGCTCATTTTTATCGGATCTCTTTAGTTTCTCTCCTAACCTGTCCAAAAGGTGGTAACGCAGGTGCGAGGCACCCTTCTCCATTGGAGTTTTTTTTTTTTGTTTAAGAACACGTCTTTTCTGTATCGCTTGCACCTCTTATATAGGAAAAAAAAGCTGTGTTGATTTTCCATACTGTTGAGAGAAAGCAATTGTCTGTGGTTCTATTCCAACGTTTTGTGGATTCCACTAAGTGATCCGGAAACAAGTGGTGGTTTTTGCAAGCAATATGCAGTTTTTCTGTATTATTTTCGATTTTTTAAAATATTTTTATCAACTGTTTGTTGTTTAACCCAACATAGGTATAGCCTGTTTAGTCTATTAGTTCATGGAGTGCCAAAGGGGGAACTTTGTCTGTCTGTCTGTCTGTCTGTCTGTCTGTCTGTCTGTCTGTCTGTCTGTCTGTCTGTCTGTCTCTCTGTCTTACCACTGCAGTGGTATAGGCCGGCCGATTTGCTGTTTAGATCGAGGACAGTAGGGAAACATCAAAATAAAAGGAATCACACCACATGCATATCAAAACTTTGAGCAAAATTTGTACAAATTAGACTGAGTGAACCGACCGACTAGCCGATACCACTGGGGCCGTAACTACAGACAAAGTCACTCCATCAGCACTCCTTGGGCTAGCAGACTATACAAGTTACTCTGAATAAGCACATTTTCGTAAAAGATATCGAGTTTGTTGAAAGACATCTTGGTACTCTGTCATTTCCAAGTCAAAGACGTATCTCTCAAATCCTAGATGTCATTTACAGCACCACAAGCATGCCTGGTTTGTATCTATTCCCTCCTCATTGAAATGATCCATGTGTTAAAAAAAAGCTGTGAATAAATTGGAATACTGCACATTGAGTGTTGAAAATTAGTGCCATTGCGTGCCAGTGCCAGTACAATGCATTTTCTTCCTGCAATTCTTTCCGGATATCGAAAAACAGCTTCAAATTAATGGCACTCTCCCCACTTGCTAGATTATCAAAGCTGTTTTTTTTTTTCAGATAAGTAAGGCAATAGATGGCCGATCCAGAGTTGGCGTCAAAGCTGGCGAGGCGCCTCGAGAACATCGACGTCCCGGCGGGCAGCGATGAATCGCCCGCGGTCAAAGAACCCCCTCCAGCTCCGGTGCTTCCTGAGAAGGTGAATTTTTCCCTGAAATTGTTGGGAAAACTCCCAGAGAAGCGGAAATTTCTAGGTCATTCCCAATCCATATGTGGCGTCGGACGATTCGGTGTCAATTGACGACTTGATCGCCAAAACATTGGAAAGGAACGAACGCCTTGAAGAGAACAACAATAACGTGGGAGCCGTACGTTTTTCCGGCGTTTTCTTCTTTTCCCTCCGCCGCCGTCCGCTGCGCTTTCGACGCTGTTGTGTTTTGCGACACTTGCGACTGTAAATACTCCCTGCGAACTGTGTTGTCGCGCTGCGTCAAGAGCGTTCCTTTTCCTGGGATGAGGAGCGCGGGACAAGTCACACTGGGGCAGATGAGTCAACCCTTAGCAACCGGAAACCTGAAGAAAACCACTGTGCAGAAGAATCTGAGTACAAGTGGAGGGGCTCGAGACTGCCCTGGCCAGGACAACTAGCACATTTTTCGAAGAAAAAAAGCAGCGGTTTTGGGATAGGTGCAGTGTTTGTGAGGGAAGAGCGAATTCTTGCGAGGTTCAGTAAGTCAGAGGCTTTTTGATGGGACAGAGATCCTTTGAAGATCATTTAGTCCAAGGATTCTACAAAATTATTCATGGTGATTCCCTTTCGATGTCCTTCCAAATTTTATATTGTTAATAATCCATTAAACATTACATAGCTACATAATTTGCTCCGTTGAAGTTGATTGAGACATACAAAAAATAATTTCCAAAGATTTCTATGAAATTTGCACGAAATTTCCAGCTACTTCCGGACGAATTCCAGCCATAATCTGGAAAATTTTCAAAAATCTGTAATGATCCAGAAGTCCTCCTCGCTTCCGTCCGATTCCTGTGCATAATCCATTGACAACCTGCATTATTTTGCTGTTTCTTCCCATCAATCCGGAGTTACCTAACATTTCCTGTCCTGCGGAACGGTTTTATCCAGGATTCCCATCAGTTTCCACTAAAAGTACTCCATCTTCCCCAGTTTACAGCTGAATGGTTCCTAATGGAGAGCATACCCTAAAATAAAAGAAAAACGACATGATCTCCGGGCTTTGCTGAGATTTTAGAGGTGGAGGAAGCTAAAATCAACTTTATCTCTTCTCTTTTTCTTTCTCAATTAATTTCTTTTTCCTTTCTCCTTTTTCCCTTTTCAACGAGTCCCTTTTTACGTAACTGTGCAGTGGCTACACATGGTGAGGAGAGCACGGGCTTAGCTTAAAATGCCAAAAAATGACAGGATTTTGCAGTGTTTACTCTGCTTTTGGGACTTCTTCCAGATCAGGTGCTTCCGAAAGTTCAAGGATAATTCCAAACATAAAAGCTTCGCGCAACGGAAATTCATTTTCCATCCTTTCCTGCTCTTACTCTTGTTGAAAGTTTATGATCACTTCTTCCTTTTCTTTTATTGACTTCTTTTGACTTATTCCTTTTTTCTGTTTTTTTTTAAGTAGAGCCGTCACGAGCGAAAGTTTGGTAACGCTGCTTTACGGATTTGAGTTTGATGATGGTTCACTTGCGATTAACCACAATGTTAATTCCCGGACAGATGACAGCACATGTTCTACTACAGTCGAAGAGATTCTATGTAGGTATCTAACGTTTTTCCGAACTTTCACTAACAAATTTAGGGAATCAAGGTGGATTCATTCAGGGAACCACCCGGATAACGTTACTCCTAGATCAATAATGTAGAAAATTAGAAAACATTCACTAAGAAAATAATTGACTTTTCTTTTTCTCAATACGGCCGGGACCTAAGTTTTCATTGAAGTCACTTTGAATTATTGGAGGTACCCGCTAAGGGCACCATGCACTCATGAGGCTACCCAGGGTAAACTTGTCAACAATCCCCTAGTTTACCCATCGTTAACACGGGTGTCAACACGCTTACACCCTGTAATTTTGGTGGTGCAGGCTCAGAAAATCCAAAAACTGCCAGGAAGCAAGCAAAGCTTGCTTTGACTAACGCCATGTTGTCGGTCAGTTTCCGCGGATCCATCGATCAATTGTGATTGATCACCAATTGCGGAGATGAGCGATTAGTGAGGATCAGCAAATTTTCTGGAATAAAACAATCTGCTTGTTTAGCTTCTCTATCTTTTATTCTTTATAACTTTCCCTGGATTTACCGCTAGTACGTTTTTCCAGGATTCGGGTCACTATGAGGCAAAATAGGACGATAACTTCCATCCCTTCTCTCAACTCGATTTCAGTCAAGTTCAAATTAAGGGTTGTATGGTGAAATAAAAATTGATATGTGTCGGCTGTGGATAGGAGGTCCATTGAAAATCTGTCAAAACAAACACGAGAATCTTAGATTTTCCCATTTTTGAGCCTTCCCATGTGCCGTCGGCAACCTATTGCAGTCGTTCCACCTCTTAGGGAATCTTAACAATTTTCCTCGGCATTTTTTACTCCATACCATTTTATACCTCACCTCTTTTCTTCCCGTTTAATCTCCCACTCCTCGCTCTATGACCAAAATACCGAGACATCTTAGACGCTCCAAAAAGTTTATCGCACATATTCTACAGTACATCGATGATCAGCGTGGAAAACTGAACATTTTCAAGCATTCGCATTTGTTCTTTGTTGTTGTAGCATTTTCTTACAGTTATTCTATTCGTTCACTTGAATGAGCTATCCTTGACACCTAAAATTCCACAAATTTGCTGCGACTTTTCCAAAAATTTCCTCATTTCTTCGACCGAAAATTTAAAACCGATCCACAGAAACGCTGATCCCGATTAGGGAGTCACTTAACATAGTGAAAGTTATTAGGTCAACGGACATTTACTACCCGCACGCGTAGCGTCTGGCTTTTTTAAACTTGGAAAGAATTGCCAAACATGATTGAAAGCGTTCTAACTCGTTTGAGCACCCTATTGATCGTCTCAGATCAAAGCTGAGTTCTCCGTCCTGGAAAAGAAAGTCGGGGAATAGAGGTTTTCTATGCACTGCCCTACCGAAGACTGGAGCGCGCGGGTGGTAAGTGTCCACTAATCTAAGCCCATGGTAAGACAGTGTACAGATAACCGCTAGTCTCGGCCTTTTCCCAGAGGAGACAAGTCCGCTCTAAGCTTACAACACTTACCAAAACTGCGCTAAAGTGAATTACGGCATCTTTTAGACCACGTTGGGCCGTTTATTCCCTGGTTGGAAAAGGCAAAACGTCCTGATACTACACGTACACATGGGCGGTAAGACGGTCGACGACCACGTATAGTTTTCCACGGGGCAGAATATCGTGACAGGAGCGCACTTGTCGCTCCTCGGCTTCACCCTGTTCCTATCACGTTTGTGATTGCGGAATTACATCAGTGCGGTGTAGCCGGGTATTCTTTCACAAGGTTGTGCAGGCACTATTGACTAAGTGATCCTGGGCATCTATTGCTTTTTCACTATTTGTCTGACTTTACACTGTGTTTCCAGTGGCAAACGTCAGTATAGTATGATTCAGGCTTCTGCTCTTGACGTGATAATACATAAATGAAGTCAGTGATTACACAAAATTTGAGTCATAGGGAGATGGGTCATAGTCATAGTCATAGGTAAGCCTGTGGAATAGGTAGGAACCGAAGTTCACATTCCAAGCCGATGTGTACAAAAGCTAATCGATATCGATCAATGATGCTAGGTATTAACGATTAATTATGAATTTTAAAGAATTTTCACAAATTTGTCATTCCCTCATGGACAGTCAGAAAAACTACAGTGGGCGTCAATGGCGGTGACCCGTTTGCGGCCTCGGAAAGAACGCTGCGCGACCGCGCCGCTCGAGCGAGGATCCTCTCCGGGACGTTAAATTATGGGGTTTTCTCGATAGTCAGTTAGTTTTCTTATTAGTTATCATCAAATGTGATGAACACCTATCAAGAAAACCCAGATACACCACTGCGGCGACGATTTTAGCGTGAGTGGTGCGGTCGCGCCGCGTACCATCCGAGGCCGCAGACGGGTCACCGCCATTGACGCTCACTGTATGTAAATTAATTCTTTGAACCATGATTTTTACACTGTACAAAAATCAGTTTTGGCTGGTGCCTAGCATTTTTAACGATTAACGAAACTTTTATGAAGCGTATTAGAAGATAACACCACCTTTAGAGTTTCAGCAAAATTGCTGGATTTACACTTTGAGCTTTCCGGATGTTGCTGCGGTAAGGGTACTGCTCATTCCGGGGCTTCCTTCTGGAAATTTGCAGGGGCCCAATCTAGAAATCCGGCGTAAAACCGGATGAGAATTTTAGTGATGTGCTCTTGAGAGAACCAGAAATTTTACCAGTGTTTATTCCATTTGGGACCTAATGTAGCCAGGTGAATCTCATTTTGTTGAGTTCAAAGCCTCAATTATTCGGGGAAAACAAAACCCCTCCCATGTTTTCCGTCGTTCCCCAAGGATGTGTTTCTGACAATTATCCGACTATTCGGATTTTTAACTTATTCGGAGTCGAACATTCGCCTTCAAATGCACGTTATTCGACGGTCCTATCGGTAAACTTGTTCCTCCATAAGCTCCGAAAAATCCCTGGATTTCCTGTGATGTGGTGAAATGCTTCAAATCATCTAAAAGCCGCCGTCATCCAGCACTGAAAAGCTCAATATTGACCGAGGTGAGGTCGATTAGCAAAAACGCCACAAATAAATCGAGCAATTTCCGTTCGTGCGTTGTCGGTCGCCGGCGCGGCCGCCCGGCTGTGTGTCCGTGTGTCAGTTGGAAGTGGACACCTCGAGCAGCTGCTGGTCGTAGCTCGGGTTTTTTCACCCCCGAGCCGTATCGCCCCAGGAATGAGAAGAAAGGAACGGGGAGCTCGGTTGAATGGTGATTGATTGAGGAAATGGGCTTTGGGGGGGGGACGAGGGAAAGAAATAGAGCTCTTCTGAATCGACAAGAATGACTGCTGCAGACCCAGCGAATGACTTCACATTTCCAAAATAACTCATAGATTATGGTTGTGGGAATCAATGGTTGATTCGAATCGATTTCCTTGAAGGAGTTACGAATTTCTGGGATTTTATGAAACTATGGCTGTACGTTATACCGTAATTAATATTGCATTAACGCGTAACTGCCATTTTCCGATTAATTTGGTGAATCAAAGAAATAATAGGTTAGATATCTCGTAATGCACGGCCCTGAAGGAAACATTGGGTGCTCCGAATTTTCTTTAGAAATTATTCACAAAGGAGCTAGATACGGGGAACTCCAAACTGCCAGTTGGATACGGACCAGTGCCGCAGCGCGGCGTGGCGCTCTGGCTGTCTGGTGCACTCCTCGAGCGATAATGCTTTGATCATGCTCTCTGATACTCCCTGTCCAATGCTGGCGTACCACGGTACTGATCCGTATCCAACTGGCCATTTGAAGTTCCCTGTATTTGTTGGCAATTGATTCCATCATGGAAAATTTCAACATCCCACGTTTATCACTATAGAGTAAAACCCATCTGTTTGTGTGTTTGTTGGTTATCGCTTATATCCCACGATCCAACCGACAAACACACATGAAACCTATACCGTTCGACTCAGAATTGTGCCCCGCAGTGCAAAAAATCATTGTGATATACGCGAAGCGCGGCGAAGCTGCGCTTTGCGCAGATGATAATGATTTTTTGCACTGCGGGGCACAATTCTGAGTCGAACGGTATAGGTTTCATGTGCAAATGTCTATGATTCGTCTACCACAGAAAAAGCGGAGAGTTCATCCACTTTTTATTTGTTTACTTTTTCGAACATGAGTTGCTATGAGTGCTTAATCTCTCAGGATTCTGTCTGTGGTTACTTGAGCGTTTTCGAAAGTGTTGAATGCGGTGAAGAAGTTCCCATGCGGAAGCGATTACCAGCACACAATTTGATTACATCCCTACAAGTGCTCCGACTCGCCTTCGGCGAGCCTTGCAACTGTTGGCTTCATCCGCTTTTGTTGAAAATTATTGGTACTTCAGTACCGAAGTCCCGCGAAGCGGGCAAGTGCGAGACTCGCCGGAGGCGAGTCGGAGCACTTGTTATGAATTATTTTCCAACCATCGTAGCAGAATTTCCGTCTTAGAGCCTCCAACCTCCAAAAGAAACCCCTTTTTTTGGGAAACAATGATTTTTCTGAAACTAAGTTTTAGGAAAATTTTGGCGTTTCAGTCAGGGTATTTATGGCATTGCGGAGCGAACCTCCGTTGATCCGCAGGGGACGGTTACGGCATGGTTTGCTGCTGGAAATATTGTTGGGAAGGTGTGTCGTTGAGTGCAAATGTGCCCGTGTACTACCGGTTGGCACGTTCCCCTTATTGTCATATTCCTCGAGATGCTCATAACAAGTGATTCCTCAGTGGTAGCGTTTTGGCGGGTGTGGAACTGGGTTGAGAAGCAATTTCCGCAATTTTCTTGTCAGTTTTAACTCATCTTTTAGTCAATCCATATTCCTCGCAATTTCTCTTCACCGTATCCATTTCCTTCGCTGGAGATCAACTCAAGCTCTCTTCCTTGCAAAAACAATGAGGGCAGGCAATAGGTTCTGCGAGTAGTCGAAAATATGTACGCAGTGTAATTGATAACCTGTATTGCGCCGTATACACCACAATAACTGAGTATTGTGCATGAATTGTCTGTTGTGTCAATGGTTGTTAAAATTGTAGTGCATTAACACGTTTACCCTGGGTAATCTGAGCGAAACATACGGCCCTGATCTCATGGATATCTTCATTCACCATGCACTGCTCTCCAATATTATTTATCCGTTTGTGTACCTGTTAAGGCGTTCAATTCTGCCTTTCAACGCTTAAAGTACTGGGTAGCATTCAATGTGGCAGGATTGAGAAGGGGCAATAACCTATTCGCAATTCCTTATTTGCATTTCAGATTTAGCTATCTATCTTACTTCTTATTAATTGGCACTTCATGTGTGTGTGTGTGTGTGTGTGTCTGTGCACGAGAACCAGCCACCAAAAACGAAAAATACCTACACCATCGTGTTCAGCGCATCGAGTTATGTACGAAAATGTGGTAAATTTTGATTTTTACCTTGATTTACAGGTGTTTTGGGCCACTTTTGTCATGTTCAGACATGTTAAGGACCGACTGTTGTGTTTACCACAGTTGGAATGAATGGGATAAGCCCAGACAGTATAAAAGGGAAGAGATGGGTGGGATCTCTTTATGTCGAAGAGGAGGAGCCAGGAAGGCGAAGAAGGACACGGATGAGGGGGGACGCTGCAGGGTTGGGCCGGCGCCCACAAGGGGTGATAACGCTATGCAAAGGGTCCACTATTGCGGCAACGGTGCACCGGCATCCAAAAGTGGAGAAAAAAACCTAGAAACGGGTCCAACTGTAGGACGAAAGGGCACCGGCGTCCGAAAGTGGTGAGACGGGTTTGGAGTCGGGTCCAGCAGTGTGATAAGGGTACGCCGGCGTCGAAAAGCGGGGAAATGCTTGGAGACGGGTCTAACAGTGTGATAAGGGTGTGTTGGCGTCGAAAAGCGGGGATATGCCTGGAGTCGGGTCTAACGGTGTGATAAGGGTGCGTCGGCGTCCAAAAGTGGGGAAACGCTCAGAAACAGATCCAACGGTGTGATAAGGGTGCGCCGGCGTCCAAAAGCGGGGGAATGCCTGGAGACGGGTCTAACGGTGTGATAAGGGTGCGCCGGCGTCCAAAAGTGGAAGGAAGGCTAGGAACGGGTCCAAATGTGGGGTGAGGGGCGCCGGCGTCTGATCTGAAAGCGGGGAACGCATTGAGACGGGTTCAACGATCCTACACAAGGAAAGATGTCGCTCCCCTCTTGCACAGCTGTGGGAAAGGCGCTTCGGAGCCAGAAAGCTCGAAGGTGCAGCAAACGCGAGTTTTGATCATTGAGGAATGGCCGGTGTGGTGTGAGAGAGATGCCACATCAAAGCAATGCGAGCGAAGCGAGCAGAAAAGAAGCCTGAGAGTCCGGCGTCAGCCGGACGATCAGGCTGGTTACTAATTATTCGATAAATTCAGAGTCTCTTTTGGCATGATCTCATTTGAAATTTCGAATATTCAAATATTTGGATGAGGTTATGACAGAGAGCTCACTCTTCACCCACCTTCTCTCCACCTCGGATGGAAGTCGCATAGCGAAACTCGTCTAAATTTTCAATCTTCAAAGTGTTCTTTATAGATTGTCTTATTAAATATACAAGCCTTTCTTCATATTTTTTTTATCTTCATATTTTTTAACGTAGATCTTTGTTGGATAGTATGCTGTAGCCAAGCTAACGTTTCCGTAAGGACTCATTTATCTAGCTGACTAAAACGTAATGAATACAAGTTCATCTGTTAAAGTAATCCAGCAGCAGTGCTGGACGCAGGAAGGGGGGGGGGATCCGGAGGTGTACACGCCTCCCCTCCAGAAAATGGGTCGCCGAATTTTGTAAAAATACTTTTTAAAATAATTAAAAATTTTGTAGTTGATTTTTGACTGTTTATTTTTGTTGTTATTCTTAAATATCTTGATATTAATATTATTACTATTGTTGTTATTCCTTCCGGGTCCACGGAGCCGCTTTTTCCCACGCCCCCGCCCCCTCCCACTTCTGCGTCTGGAACTATCCAACAGTGCGGATTGCAATTCTCGGTCTGAGGAGGGAGGGATAGGGTTTATCGGATAAAACCTAGCATCAAGATTAATAGAAGACTTTTCCTCCAACCGCAACTCCCTTAGTAGAAGTCTACAATCCGGATAAAATCAATTATCGATTTATTGACTGATCTATTTTCAGGTCGCAACCTCGAATGGTGTTACAGCAAAAACAACGGATGTGGTCAGTCCAGCTGCTGCAGAGGATTCGAAGCCTGATACTCAGCCAGCGAAACCAACACCTGTGGACACGTTGGTCAAAGAGCAAAGACCAGCCAGTCCCATGAGCGGGCCCACCAAGGCGCCGCCTCCGAAGACCACCATCGGCGAGTTGATCGTGAAGGATCAGAAGCCACTACCGCCTCCGGCAGCCAGTAGGTGTCCGGTGGTGCCCATCCAACATCATCTGCCCAAGCACGAGACCAAGCAGAGGCTGAGTCCTGAGGACGACGGCAGCGAGTTGGAGAGGAAGTTGGCGGCTCAGAGGGCCAAAAAACACTACGATGCTGCTCCCAGTCAGGAATCCAATGTGATTTTCTCGAATTCGAATGGCCCGGCTGATTCTGGAGCGAGCCAGGATAAGAAGCTGGAAAATCAGACGTCACCTGAGCCGTTGGCTGAACGGTTACACAAGATCGATGAACCTGCCCAGCCAAGTAAGGCCGAACCAGTTCCGTCCCAGAACTCAGTTGAGGTTCGGGCTGAGGTCCACGCTGACAGCAGTAATGAGCCTCCGAACGGAACACCCTCAGCAGAGTCAATAGCTCCGCAAAAACCGAAAGAACCTTCTCCACCTCCGCCACCGCCACCACCTCCGCTGCCCTCACTACTGAAGAAGGAAGTGCCTAACGACAGCGTCAAAGAGGACACTAAGGAAGAACCTAAGCAAGAGGCTAAGGAAGACACTAAGCAGGCCCTCAAAGGCCCTCTGGATCCCGATGACCTCAGGAGCCTTATGATGGAGGAGTTGAAAAAGAGTAAGGTCAGCGTCGAGGAGATGATTGTGCTGAAAGGAATGGAGCAAAGAAAAGGCGACAAGGCATTCTCACCGTCCAAAGAGCTACTCGAGATGATTCATCGCGAAAATGGGTGAGTGTCTTTGACCTCTTACTTCCATGTGCTTCAGCGATCTTCTTACGAATTATTTTTATTCTTTCCTTCCGCAGAACGTTTCTGGGATCTCTCCTCTTCATGTGGGGATGTTTTCCAGGAATTGAGACATTTGTTTCGCATTAGTACTGGTTCGCATAGCCATTATAACTTTCGGCATCCCAAGAAAACTCAAGTGGAAAATTCATGTCACCTCAGATTTCTTGGTCGAAATCCTGTGCAGGGGAATTTACGACAAAAAAAATTACGACATGGTGCAATTCATCCAAGAACAAAAACACACACAAAACAGTAAAAAAATCATTGGAAAAATCAACCTAAAGGCACCCGAGTTCGTCATTTTCCAAAATCTTGATGGTTTGAGGTGAGGTCAAGGAATGGACGAGCTTTGAAGGTTAAAGGCAAGGTCCTGGCAAAATTTCGTCCCCGGATTTCAGTTGAATTTGTCGCCTACTGCGACGCTTTCGACGGAAACAATAGAAAAATCCCTGAAAAAGTCCACCAAGGAACGGATCCCATCGACCAATTTTAGTATGACGGCTGCATGGTTGCATAATACGTGCTTTCAAAAGGCGCTATATTGCGCACGCACATGTTGTCTATTGTGGCGTCGCACGAAAAATTTACTTCCAAAGGTCTGCACATAGTTTGCTTGATAAGGATGGTTCAGGAAGTGTTCATTAAGATGTATGTATCCATGCGCATCATCCGTCGTTCATTCAGCACGAGAGCACCTTTGTGAACTGGAGCATGCTTTCCACGGCTAGCATACACAGACATTTTGTCCCATATCTTGCGATAACGCTTACGTCGAGCTCTCCAACTTGGGATACTTGTTACACATATGGCTTGCCTCTAAGCTGGGGGTTTTTCTGAAGCTCTGTCACCTACACTGTTTTGGAAAAAAAATTTATTAAGATGTAACACAATTTCGATGCAGCTCTTTGGTATCTTCAAGATATTGGAGCTCACGTGATCAATATTGGTCAACTTGGATGGTAACAGGAAAATTCTGATGAAAATTAATAAAAATAAGTTATCAATCGCTTAACCAACACTGGAACCTATGTGCTCTGCGTTCGTTGCAGCGTTCCTCCAAGGACAATGGTTCGAGAGAAATTAGAGAAAAAAGAAATTCTGTACCTGCGACCCGAAGAAGTGACCGTAACCCAAAAACGTTAGTACATACAACTAACGCGTGTCATTATGGTGCATCGCAATGACAAATTTGGAATGTCCTGCGTGTGGCGAGGGGATGCCCGGGTCACCGATATATTCATGTCAAGTATTAAGTTGGTACAGTTGAAATGGGACATTCTGGATTGGGATTTTTTAACCGACTTTAAATGGTCCAAAGGTACCAGGGCACGCCGACCCGAGGCGGGGCGCTGAGAAGCGGCCTTTCTCTGAAAATTCTCGAAAAATTGCTTTCTCTTCATGTTGTCTCTAAAGAGTGTGTTCGCTTAAAAAATCCTCCCGAAGAGGATGTTTTGTGAGCAAGACAAAGTTTCTGTCTTGAAAGGTGAAGCTATCATTATGAGAGGTAAAACTTCCTGTACTAATTTTTTTCACAAAATTTTCGTCATAATCACGTTTGGTTACTATGACTATTACTGAAAAGGTGATTTCCTGGATGCTTATCCGTTATCCGGTATCCGTTATCCGGTCATTTTTGGCCTATCCATTATCCGCACCGTTATCCGGGTAATGAAAAATCCCGTATCCGCTCATCCCTGCTTCCCTAACCTGGACGATGTCGGGCCGCGTCACAACGTTGGCCGCCATCGCCCACGGCGACGTCATCTCAGTGCCGGGAGTACCATTTTACGGTTCTTCTGCTGTGTGACCTCTACCCTAGCACGTCTCAGCCACAGTCACACCTATAAATAGAGTTGTTATTAGGGTCAAACTTACCCAATCCGTGTCTTGTACTTGCATTATGACTTTTCTTCTTCGCCTGTCTAGGACATTTACAGGATCCGAATTTTTCCAGAATTCGCAGTCCTCCACCAGTGCCGCCACCGAAGCCGCAAACTCCTTCTCATAGCCGACCACAGTCTCCATCAGTTGCTAAGGTACGATTATACCGTTACGAAAATTCTACAGTATTTTTTTGGAACAATCCCGAGACTTGTTGGTTTCGATCCTACACAACCACTTTTCTTTCAAAAAAGCGTAAAAAATTTGTTTTCTCTCCTGAACTCCTAGTAAATGAGTACGAAAAGAAAACTTCTTTAATTTCGTACTTTTTCTTCTTTTTTTTCCGCTCGTCTCCCTATATAGCAAGGAAGTTTCAGCCCCGTTCATTCTCCAATTGAGTCAGCAGAATCTACTAATTTCTCTGGGGAACACCCCATCTGCCGAATTCACGGCGTACTCGTTAGTCACCCGATACCTAACTACCGGACGTGATGAATCATTGTGTGGCAGACGGGTAAACGTTGGTCTGGGCATCATTTCTCTTTTCTGCCGAGCGCAGAGGTCTTGGCTGCGAATCCTGAGCATCTACGCGCCGTAGTCCAGAACTATTTCGATAATTTGGGCTATCATCTCCTTAATATCCAGAAGAGAAAACCGTTTCCTTCCTTTACTTCTCGTAGCTCTTACATCTTACGTTCTGGTTATTTCACAGAAGGTTCTCATGTCCCCTACTCTTCTGTTGACACTGTTTTCTTTTTGATGTGCACTTAATACACTGTCACAGAAATCCTGTCAAAAGGGCATTTGTACTGACTCTGACTGGTGAACATGAGCACAGAGCAGGCAAGTTCATTTTGAGGCTCTGAGGCATTCGAAGGGGGACACAAATCAGAACCTCAAAAACAACTTGTCGACAAGCATTTGGAGAGAAAGTTTACCATCACATCTGGAGCTTGCTCACCCCAAAGCTTGCTGGCAACTTGTTTGCACGCTTTCTTGTCGACAAGTTGTCAGAAGGAAGAGTTGCTGACAACTTCTTTCTGAATAGCATAGCATAAGAATGGCATTGTCGACAACGATTTGCTAGTTAAAAGGTTGTCTGCAAACTTTCTTTTTGGGCAAAGCTGGGTCGACAACTAGTTCTAAGATGTCTGAGAGGATGACTAAAATATGAGATATTCCTAGAAATTAGGGCCGTGGGCGAGTAGGGAAAATTTCTCTGCACATGGAGGAAGATACCATAGACAGGATTCATGAACGTTTCGGGGAAGTCGTAGACTTCCCGTTCACCCATAAGGGAACGAACTTCTCGAGCTAAATTTCATGCGCAAATATTACCAATTACTCGTCAACCTGAGACCAGCCACTCAGACAGTGCACACCCATTTGGGAACTCGTTCTAGGGTCACATGCATCATTGAGACTACCCAGGGTAAACGTGTTAACACCACACAAATTCACTCATCGAGAGCATTGGGTAGTCTTAAGGATGCATTCAAGGCAGCGGTCCACCTCGTTCGTCATGTTGCAGATGTCACCAGATTCTTGACCTCTTCGTCACGCTGATTCCAGTAATGCACAGTAAAAGACCCGGAAGTGACGAGAACCCCGCTTTTGGTAGGGTCAAGTTACCCGTTCCTTGTAGCAGGGGAGGTATATGCTCCAAGTTGTGCTGGCTGCCTGCCACAGCAGCAACATCCGCTGAACACGTCTTGCCCTGTCCGACCGATGAGAGAGACGGTGATACACGTCTTTGCACGTAAATTTGCTCTAACAAACTGGAATAAACCCCGTCACAAAAAAAGGGTTTAGAGGCAATTTTGAAACATTTCAAGTGCCTTGCCGAAATCAGCGCATCGAGAAGGTTAGGAATGTGTTCATAGCTCAGCCACGAATATGAGGTGGGCCCCTGTCTTCCAGACCCTGTTTCGGAGAATGGGTAGATCACATCCTCTCCATGAATGTTGACGACTTCCGCAAAGAAAAGAGAGAGAGAAATGCATGAAACAGACGGGCACCGTTGATACACAGAGAGTGCTTAGAATTTAATGCAAAATAAGAGAGCAGGGAGGAAGACAGAGGAAAGAAGCATGGAGAAATGTATGAATTGTCAATATTCCACACCCTTTTTCGTCTCTTAAGATCCTCTAGATGAAAGAAACATGAAAAAGGGCGTCCATCGACAAATCAACCAAGACAAGCGAACCTTTTTTTATTCGAATTTCCATGATTCGAAACTTGTGTGGGTTCAACAAATCCGAGTGTTCAATTATTAAAAAATTGGAGGATTTCCAAAAATTCGCCAATTCGTTAGAATCCAAAAATCTGACATTTCAAGAGGTATTCAGAGAGTTTGCAATGGTTCAATCGTCTGAAAATTCGGGAATTGTACCTGAATATAACTCCATGTCGCTCAGGCCCGTATGAGTGTGGAATTCCTGGTATTTTCCAGCTTGCTAGAGCTAAAACAGAGCCCTATGAGCCCTGCCAAGATATGTGAGGATTTCTTGGATGAAATCCAGTTCTATCGATAGGCCTCCACTTTGAAGCGGACTTCGCCCTAATTTCTCAGTTGCAGAGGGTAGGAGCCGTAATTTTCCGCGAATACCCGAAATTTCCTCGAAACTCGTGTCAATTCGCCCGCGTATTCATAAAAGAGCGTGATTCATGGGTGTGTCACAGTTTTTATGCTGTAAATTTGCTGGCCGTGGTGGATTTCGTCGCGAAACAGCGCCGGAATTCTCGCGTCGAAATTTATTGGGTCCGCGCCGGGTGCCATTGCTCTGCCGCGCTGCCATAGGAACACACATCTGGTTCCGTCCTCTGCAAAGGCTACGGCTATGCGCCTAAGCTCAATTGTCCGTACGAGAACGCACGTGGATGAGCCGGTCGGACACGTTTGTTTTTCGCTGACGTCCGAGAAGGAGGTGGAACTTCAGCGAATCGCCACGGTCATCACATATGTGTCTGTGGACGTGCTGCCGCTGGCCGGACATCCAAAGTCGTCTCTGCTTCTCTACCAACTCTCAGTTATCAGTTATCTCTGATCTGTTTTAAATTTCTCTCTGTATTCCCGACTTCTCTGTGTTAACCCTTGGAAGAGTTGTTTTCACGAGAAATCCGACCCGACGTCCACTCATCCGCCTGTTTTGAGGGGCAACGCAAACAAACGGGAGATAGCCACAAGGTGACTGGATATATCACCGGGTAGATTCTTCCTCGCTGGTCATCCGAGGGCATCATTTCAATTTCCGGGGTTTTTCCTACTTGTATGGTAAAATATTTCTCATGCGCAAAGATTGAAAGCTACAAAGATGTAGGACATCTTTTGCCAAGGAGAAAATTTCATCAAATATTGGAGCGCTTGCATAATTGAGATTACCCAGGGTAATCATGTTAACACAACACCAAATTTACCCATCGCTAACACGAGCGTCGAACATTTACCCTGGGTAATCTAGATGGTGCGTCCAGGCCCTTGTTGATGATGTTCATGTGGTAGAATGCACTTCATGTGCAAAGATTGAAACCTACAAAGTTGCAGGGCGTCTTTTTCCAGGGAAAAAAATTTCCAAATAATTCTGAGGGCGTATGCTCAGTTAAGATTACCCAGGGTAATCGTGTTAGCAAACATCAAATTTACCCTTCTTTAACACGAGCGCCAACATATTTATCCTGGGTGAATACTGCATCTCAATACTGCATCCGGGCCCAGATAGTGATTCTACCCAAAAAGAGTTAGCTTTCTAGTAGATTCCGAAAACGCCTATCTTAACCCGAAATTCTATCCATCTGGTAATATTTGTCCGGGATTTACACGAATTCGTTTGCTCCTGGAGCTGAGAAATTCCATCCAACGCCCAATTCTTCGACTCCAAATGTTGTTGTCATGACTGATTTATTTACTTGTTTATTAATTTATCTATTTATATGATGTAGTGTGCAAAGGGTGCATTACTTTGAAATTAAAGAATTGGGTGAGAAAGGGTCAGGATCGTAACACTTTATCTATCCACAATTCTCATCTCTCTCCCTCTCTCTCTCCCCTCTCTCTCCTCTCTCTCTCTCTCTCTCTCTCTCTCTCTCAACGTGCTTCATCGTTTGTGAGTTAACGATTCCCAATATCTATCTCCAGGAAACTGTTAATTTTCTCTTATTTTTTAAATTTTTTTTCCGGGAAGAAGTGTGCAAAAATGTGTTTTAAAAATTTCCGGAAAACTCTGCAAGAATGTACTTTTGCATTAACGATGGCCATCCTGTGCACTATTATCTTAAGCAGACTGCACTTTGTAAACGTAAAACTCCTTATCTGGATAGCTACCTTTCCTGATTTTAGAAATTCTCCTTCGGCCAAGCTTCTTCTGTTGAGCAGAAAATGTTCGCTGAGAGGCAAAACAAGCCGAATCCACCTCTTCAGGTGAGTATTTATCCGCTCATTCATTCATTCATTCATTCATTCATTCATTCATTCATTCATTCAGAAACAAGCCCTTTCCGTCGACAGCGGCGATGAACTGTCTGCTCTGCTTGAACGACGGAACAAAATCAACCAAGGTGAGAATTTCAGCGGTCATGTGGGTGTGTATAATGGCGAGGGAAAGTGGGGCGTTACCACACTGCTGCGATTGGCGCATTCAATCAATGTACCAATCACGTTAGTAACGCCCCACTTCCCTCACGTCCCAATCAAGTTCTAATGTTGGTATTTTTGACCTACTGTAGATCGAGGTCTGTAATAGCAAAATTTTCTGCTCATTACAATGATTCCATTCATATGCTGGAAAATCGTTCTGCGTGATTAATGGGGCGTGGAACGCTGTGCCCGGAAAATGGGTGGGGCTACCAAACTGTGCGATTGGTCAGCTGGACTAACTGGCCAATCGCAGAGTTTGGCATGCTATTTTCTTGAATGTATGTGAGTTTCACAGAAGCACCCATCAAGTAACTTGCGGTAAACCCGGAAGTCTCCTTGGCCTACATCCTGACCTACTGCCCAGCCGCATTGAGCCCGCACCGTTATTCTCGTTTTTTCATGCGTCCTTTGACGTGGACGATGTCAAGTCCTCGACAAACTCGTCCACTCCTGAGAGCGCTTGTCAAAGTTTTTCCTTCACTTCAAGGGTTTGAGGGACTTTGTGGGCCTTTTCGAGGAGAAATAAGGCCTTCTGCAGCAGAGAATGTCAAGTTGTCAAGTGATGCCAGATGGTGCAAGACGTTTCGGCATCTCAAAGCACAAATTGACTCGCTTGGATTAACGCAGCTCTGCTGCCTGGATACAGCGCAGGGCGAAGGCGGCGCCAGGCTCTGCGAGGGATTTTTTCCAGGGAAGCACTTTGGCCTGGCTTCAGCGCTCCAATTGTGATGGACTGCAGTCTCATTTTCATGGGGCTTAAATTAGTTTTCAAAGTGGGCAAATCTCACAGGTCATTCATGCTTTTTTTCATTTAGGTCCACTTTCAAAAACCTAAGCCGTGTTTATTCAAAATGGAATAAATCCAATTTTTATTCTTTTTTACGGATTTCATTTCTACAAATTTAGAATAAATTCAAATTTTCCCACTTTTTTTCGAGGGTTTCCGATAGGGTTTAGAGCAGTATTCTTCTTCTGTGGTGACCTTTCCAAACCTCTCAACATTTTGTTCCATCAGAATTTATTTCTCAGGGCTCGTTCAATTTGCCACTATATTGTTGTTTACTTTTACTTAAAAAATTAGGCAGTAAAGAGTTCTCCGCTTTACCTTTTTCACAGTTATAAATCGTTGTATCTGGAAAGGGTATGGGCCGATCACTGCTATTGGACTACTCATCCACCTGGCCAATCGCAGAGTTCGGCTGCACCACCAAAAAATTTACCACACCCTTTTTGCTGAGTATTTATTTATCTATACAATAAACCACAAATGGTGTACTACAATGCAACAGTTAATGGGGTGTGTATCACCGTGAGGGAAAAAGGGGTGTAGCCAAGCGACTCTGATTGGCGTCAGGCCGCCCGTCACGCCCATCTGCTTGAAATTGAACGGCGTCAGTCCCATGACACATGGTCTATTTGTGCTTAGCGCCGTAGGAGTCAAACCGGTGGGCGTGACCTGCGCCCTGTGTGCACCAATCACAGTCGCCTAGTTACGCCCCTTCTTCCCTCACGGTGATACACACGCCAGTTAATATGTACTCGCAAGTAGGCCTACGTAGTTAATGGACTTTTTAAGCATGTGAGTAGGAATCAGACATTTTTCGGAACCTTCCCGAAAACCGGAACCAACTCATAGGGTTCGGATAATTTTTTTTCAGCAAAAGCACTAGGTCTGACTTAGAGATCCTGGATGAGTTTGATCTAAAGATTTTAACAAGATTGTTGTACTTGAAAAACCGCATGCATCATTGGGATTATCCAGGTAAACGTGCTAAAACCGCACAAATTTACGCATCGTTGGCACGGGTGCCAACACGCTTCCCCTAGGTAATCTCAATGATGCATAAACGGCTCAAGTTTTTCATAGTTGCGTATTTATTTGATATCCGTGAAGTATGTATACGTAACTTATTATTCCTGGCTTCTTCGTTAACATAAAATTTGATAGTTTCAACGTTCAAAAAACCCAGCTCAAATTTTCCGATCCTATGTTTTGTCAAATTTGGCCTGTTTCATATTTCTCAAGATGATTTGACTGATCCAAGCTTTTTTTATTTAAAATAAATTATTTAAAGTTCCTCTCAATAATGTTATTCGTTCATTGGGAGCTAATAATTTTTTTAGACTTTTCTATTTTTGATGACTTTTTTGAATTATTTTTAACGAACTCATCGCTTTACACAACATTACATTCTCTCCATGTCTCTATACGTTTATGTCAGTGCATTACTCTGAGGATGTAGTCAATGTTTTACCTGTAAATTTTCATTCAAAAACGACCCAAGGAGACTCTCAACGCACTGTTTCCCACAAGAGCAACTTTTACGACCTGCATGAGTCAGTCGAGCGCTAGACGCACACATCTACCTGGGCCTGCATGCATCATTAATATTACCCATGGTAAAAACGTTGTCGGTCGGGCTAACGATGGGCGAATTTATGTTGTTTTGGCGCGTTTACCCCGGGTAATCTCAGTGATGGCCTCTGGATTTTTAATGAAGATTGCCAACACAGCGTGCACATTCTAAACGGGAAAATTGCTGTGGACTCGCTGCCCTGCTTGACTTGGTGGCACGCCGATTGCTGAATTTTTCCCATTTTCTACATACTTTTCTTATCATTTTTCCTCAATGCTTGGTTTCTTTGTTTAGTTTTCTTCCGGATCACCTCATATAGTTTAAAGAGCATAGAATAATCCAGTGCTGGTTATGAATTCATCAAATAATTGAGGGAAGAGCACAAGAAAATGATAGCCAAACATGCTGGCCCAAAAATGGTGGCCTCTGATTTTGCTGCTTCGCAGCTTTTCATGTTCCGAACATAAATTGATCACCAGGGATGTGCTAATAAAATTACTAATAGTCCTTGATAATCAAAGAAATAATACCTCTTGTCGACGTCGTGCTTCTGTGAAGTTGTGGGAAAAATATAGCCGAAGGAAAAAGCGACAAAACTTTTGTGCCAGCCTAATATTTTATAATTTATTTAATATTTTCGGCCTAATGTATTGAAGTGGCCTTGACGAGTCCTTTTGTTTTTTTTTCTGGAAGAAAAAAGAAAGTAACAATTTTTTCGGCCATTACTAAGTAGGGAAGTGTGCGTGAGACAGACGGCCCTGGATGAGGTAGCAGCATCGCGAGCGATCATCCTCAATCAAGTATTAGTCACTCGACCGCGATCGGCCCATCTTCTGTAGCATCTGTGAGTGTCTGCGCTCTCCCCGAATCACGTACTCTCTCACTATCGCCACATCTCATTATGATGACTGCTCTTACACCTCGCATATCTGTCACACAAGGAACCGCACATATCCATTGTACTGACCGCCGGGATGCTTACTGAAGGTGGGGGTAATTGTTTATTTTTGACTTGTTATTACATGTTATTTCAGCCAGTTTTGTCATGTCTATTCTCGTGATAGTTTGTTTATTTTGGCTAATGTTGTTATTGGCCGGCTGTGGTGAAGGCCACGCCCCTTTTACCAAAATTTTTTGTGAATTATTGCTAGTCTGCATTAAATTAATTAACTCTAATTATTTTAGTTTTTTGACATTTGTTCTCAGTTTATGAACTATCAATTGCCACCCACTCCCTGAATTCCACTTAGCCACGCCCATTCTTCCTTAAAGCACAAAATCCACTAGTTTGGGATGTTTATCCGCCCTAATCCAACCAATACTTTTTCTCCGAGATCGACCAATCATTACCCGATGTATCCATTCAATTTCAACGATGCAACCCTAACATCATGAGCTTTGAAGCTTTTTTTTTTGCCGCTGAAGAAATGGCTTGCGCTAGGTGAATGTAGGTCACATGTGGAAGGTTAATGAGGTAGTAAAGATAGTGGGCTTTTGTTGGGGCGGAGCCTATGAATGCTTGTTTTGAAAATTCCATGCTAAGGTACAGTCGTCCTGAATAATTTTTCTAATGCCTGCGTTCGTACTTTTGTGGGCGGAGCTTATTGTGCTTTGTTCTTGGACCACCTTAATTCGCTGTGGTTTTTATTCCCAGTTTTGCATATCTATTAGTTATTACTCATTACTCATTATACTCATTACTCGCTATTTACTAATTGGTTTCTATCAGTAGTAAGATGGGGCGGTGCCGCGGTGCGGCAGAGTATCAAAGAGATTGATCAAAACACTATTGATCGAGGAGTGCACCAGACAATCAGAGTGCCACGCCGCGCCGCGGCAGTGGTCCGTATCCAAATGGTCCTTTGAGTCCCCTGTAACTTCGAGCTTTGCTTATTTTTGGGAGAGCCCCGAGGATGGCTCCGTGGGAAATTTCTGGGATGTGAGTTGGCATTTCTGGAGAAATCTTAGAGAAGACAACTTTTCCACCAGCCGCTAGCAGATATTTCTTCAAATTACACTACAAGATGACTGACTATGACTAAGCCGGGTGTTTTCGATTGATGATGACTTGATTTTCGATTGATGAGGCGGCTGATCATGATTGATGTTATTTTCAACAAGAATGACTCATAGTGTCTCTGCTATCGTGAAATTTCTAGAATTTGATACTTGGCACAGCCTTTTTTCTTCAGTTTTCTTTTCGAAGATCTCTCCTTGTCTTACGTCAAGCAGGAAGAGGAGGAAATTCCAGCCTGCTATGCCATGTTAGTCTGTTTGTATGGCATTTTCATCGGTTATCATCAGTTTATGATGGTTCTGTAGCATTCAGGAAAGACCATTGCTCCTGAATTCTAGGCTGGGAATTTTCTCGAACTGTGAAACGTTTCCTGATTTTAGCATTGAAGAAGGTTCTTGGGGGAAGAATTATGAAGGAATGACTTGTCATTTGATCGGTTTTCTTTGGAAGTTTCTGCCTAGACATCACCAAAAAGGGTTATTTGATGTCACGGAACACGGAAAGAGCACTAGTTCCCTACCATACCCTCTAGCAAGCACATGTGTGGTTGAAGTACAAATTTATTTATTTACTTATTTATTTATTTATTTATTCAATACACCAGCCATCCCTGGTGCTCCAAAAAGAGAAAAAAAATGAATAGTACACAAAATATATCGCTGGAATGACTCCTGTCACTTATCATTCCTATCATTATGACAGGAAATTCATTTCTCGCAAGAGCTAAGATCGAAATCTACACGGTTTCCTCTGTGAACCTGGATTCATGTTTACCACCTTCAATAACCACTTGATCATACGGTGGGAAATTTCCGGATTTTTTTTCTGAATAGAAAAAGAGAGGTAGCTCCCAGTCAGACAGTCATTTCCTTTCCAAAATTGACATTTTTCTGGATGTTTCTTACTGACACCACCATTTTACATATAGTATATTCTTTAATTTTTACCATATTCCTACAAAAACGGGGTCTAGATACCAAAATTGTCCGTTTTTCGTCATCAGGACATCAATTAACCCCTTGATTGGAGTATAGGCGGAGATTACTACAGAAAACCGGTCTGATGGCAAGTCAACTTCTATATTTCCGTTTTTTAGAGACCTCAAAACTTCCTAGACTTTCTCATCTCTCACTCATCTGGATTAATATTGCTCTACTCCCGAAATTTCTGGAGCAAAGCTAGGAAACCCTCTCCTTCACTCCTGCAACTTTATCCTGCTTCTTGTTTTCAGGAGAAAGTTTTTCTAGAATTTTGAGACCTTGTCCCAGTTGTGTACTAGTATCCGCCGCCACTTCCCGTCACCCATTTCGTCCATATTGTCGTTACCAGCGAACTCCTCTTTTTATGGGACACATTACTCCCGAATTGAATTGCGGCGCGTGGGCATCATCCATCTTGAGTGGACCACGTTCACGCGATCCGTGCTGCGATCCATTCACGCCATTGGTGCGATTTGACCACGGGGAAGATTAGTCTTCGTATTTAACCCAGGGTCAAGGGTAGGGGTTCAGGAGGCTCTCTTAAAATTTCTCACACAGAAGTGTCAGGAGTTAGAATTCTTGAAGTGAGCAATGGATAATTTCGCTTCACTATGTTTTTTCTTGATTATTTATTTACTCAGAACTGTATGTTGGCTTTCGAACGAATATTCGAATAATTCTAAATTACCGTTGTTTAAATATTCGTCTGATTTGAAGAACGGCAAAATTTGATAATTCGAATATTCAATTTATTCAGAGAGTTTAAATGCTCGATTATTCGGATTTTCGAATTATTCAAAAGAAAAATACGGATACCAGCGCTCACCACAATATCATGATTCATTTCATTTTTTTTTCAAATTAGAAGGACCGCTTTTGTGTTCTATGCCTTTCTGCACGCAGTTTCCAGTTTTTATGCTCGCCATTTTATCCTTTTTTCTTTTTTCCTGAACCTTACTTTTCCTAACCAATGCTATGCTCTCTACTTACCTGTTTTGGCTCCAGATTTGTACAGAAAATAAAAAAACTGGCTTTAAAAAGTGGGAAATTGGGACACATTCGGACAAAACACCTTGGAAGAAAGACAATATCCAAGTATTTTCTCATCCTGGTACCTTTTTTCTTGAATTCATCGCCAATGGGCGGTGAGTCCTCAACGCGAACATCGATTTCTCAGGGCATTGTCCACTCTGCCCGACAGATGAGCCGGCAGCTTAGGCTTCCGCTTGAAGTAAATTATCTTCCCTCCATAGGAAATCCTTCAAGTGGCCCTGGAAAATTCTGTACTTAGCGCTTATGTTGATTTCTCGAATTTCTAGCAGCCCATTGGCGACTGTATCAGATTTCTGCAGCGCACAGGAAGTGGTGGTGGTGTGATCCATTTGCGGAGGAAGTGCTGCTAAGATTATGCTGCAGTTCTGCTGCTATTCTGTTGTGAAGTATCTTTAAGCGTTTTTCACTTCTTTAGAGTTTCTGTTAGAATTAGAATTAGAATACGTAGTAATCGTCAAACAACATTTGTTTGCCTCTTACAAACTTTTTCGTTGAAATTTTTGTTTCCTTTCTTATTTGGAAAAACAAACAAAAAAATTTGATTATCAAGGTCATCCTGGTACATTATCCCGAGCTGGAAGAACCATTAGGTTGATCCAAAAGTCTTGCACAAAATGATGTGATCACTGGTTGTCCGGTTGATGATGATGTGGGTGCTAGCATTTGGCTTTTGAGCAGGATTTCTGTCCGGATGAACTTGCTCTTTCTTGGTGGATAGGCCTCTCGGATCAACCATAGTGGTTTTGGTGCGAAGATAGTCAGAATTCATGGAGTTTGATATGTCACATGTGAAAAAAAAATCCTCAAGAACCCTGAGCATCCGCTGTCTTATCCTGTGTTTATTTCCTTCTAATACATAGTTTCTATTGGTTGTGAATTGTTACTGTCTGTGTTCTTTTTGTTCTTATCCAGCACGTTCACTGTAACGTAATAAATAAAAATAAAAAAAAAATAAAATCCTACACTTCTTTTCAAAGAACCATAACATTATTGTCCATGAATGGGATCTGGTCTGCCAACTCTTGGAGTTGAGAAGTGGTAGAACATTCACCACATTATATTGCCAAAGAATTTCAATTCAAGACCAAGAATTCTTGATCGAAAAATAAATATTAGTGCAAGACTTTCGGACCAAATAATAGATCATGTCGTTGTTAATGAGAACAAATGAAGCATGAACCTTTTCGGTTAAGGTAGCATCGAGGTTATGGTGCCTGAATTTTTCTTACAATTATAACCGTTATTTTTTGGCAAAACTTATGGCGATTTGATGCTTTCGTGTGAGATTTTCCAATAATATAATCGCCTGAGGAAAATATATGAAAATTTCTGAAAATATGAGAAAATTTTCAACTACTAACTTTTACATAGTCAGTAGGGGAAGGATCTGTCTCCCCTTCATGACTGATCCACCTGATTGGGAATAAAACCTTCTGTTCGAGGAGTGAATGCGATTATCCACTATTTTTAATTCTTGACGTACCACTGAGTATAGTAAATAAATAAATAAATAAATAAATAAACAACTAGATAAATAAACAACTGAATAGTTTTCTATTTTGTTGCTTTCGTAGAACTTCATTTCCTTTGAAATGCAGTTTCCAATATAATCCAATCATGGAATGTTTTTAGTGTTTTCGCGGTGTTCTCCTACCACTCTGCCATCGTTTCCTGCCTTCTTTTATAGTCTCTTTCTATACCGTTTGATTCCTATTTGGCATCTAATTGCTGTGGTTATTCAGTGAACGGAGGGACTATTTTAGCAGTAATTTCGAAGGGCATCTGTCAAAAAAAGTAGAGGAAATCTTCTCGTCCTTTTGGAATCTTGGCGAGCAAGGAAAAAACCTGTTTCTCTTGGATTGTTGTAGAAATTTCCGGAGTACTTCATGTTTTGAAATATTATGGATAGAAGAAAATTTTCGTAGTCGCGATGTGGCAGTATCGACCGCAGAGGAGTAAATTCTCATCCTTCACTTCGTCGATATCAGGGTGTTTTTGCTTGAAAATTACGCTGCCTTGTTTCTTTATTCGATGTCCATTATTTGTAATCTTGACCTTTTGAATCACTCTGTCATCCGTTCCTTATCAAGATCCGGAGAAATTTGTGCATGTTCATCCGTAGGATCCATGGACAAAGCTGAAGAGGCCTGATGAAATTCTGGAGGTGACGAAGCTTTCAGGATACCACACATCTCTTTCAATGTTAAAAAATCCGGGCTATCGAGAAGGCCTGCGGTAATACCGACGAGACCTTTGTCCTGCTGATCAAAACCATTTTTTTCAAGGCCTCGTATACACAGCACCTGCTGTGGGCTGTGTTGCCTTGAAATCTCTTTGTCTGGTGAAGTTACACCTGTCATCACTTGCAATCTTGGCGATTCGACTCTTCCAACAGAAATTTCCCAGTATCCCATTGAATTTCCAGAGGAAGGATCTGTATCCTCCCATTTATTTACCCACTGATATGTGGTCGCCTCTTATTGTCCACCGATAATATTTACTCAACGAATTGTCCGGCGTGACCAAGCAGTCCGACTTATCAACAATCAATTAGAGCAACTTTCAGCTATTGAGCAACTTCTGTATTGATTTCATGAAGTATTGATTTTTTAGGTGAGACCGCACCAGAGATGATTCACAGGAAACTCTCACTTTACGCCGAGTTCTCCGAGTTTTCCAGAAAGCAGATCAAATTTTTCACGGACACGTTCAAAAAGTGAGATAATTGCCATTCGCTGTTTGGATTCCTGAATTTTTCGAGTTCCAGGGGAAAATTGAATTCTTGCAGATATGATGAAGATTGCGATGGATTTATTGATTTTGACGAGTTAAAACGAATGATGGAAAAACTCGGAGAAGCGCAGACACATATTGCTTTGAAGGAAATTATTAGAAAGGTATACTTCTTACTTCTTTTTTACTTCGTTCGTATCTCTGCTTAAATTTTTCCTTTCATAGATTTTTTCAATTTTTCCGTAATTACTTTTGTCAACGAGATCTTTGCCAGCTTGATTTATTTTCTACAATTCATTTTAAGCGTTATTAAACCAAATTAGTAACAGGTATTCATGAAATAGTGACAAAAGTCATTTTCTAACAGCTACTTTGAATTTTTCGCTACTTTTTGAATTTAATATTAATTTAATTAATTTAATAAATCAAATTTTGAATTATACCAGTACAAACCTCCATGTTAGTTTCGGAGAAAACTCATCAAAGAGAAATCAAGACATTTTCGCTCAGAAAATGGCGGAAATTCTCCTTGTTATCCTATAAAAATTGAAAAAGAAATGATCAGGAAAAATTTTCATGTTTTAAGGTGGATGAAGATCAAGATGGCAAGATCTCATTACGAGAGTTCTTCCTCATTTTCCGCCTAGCTGCTCAAAATCAGCTCGGATGCTCAGAGGTAAGTCTTGAAGCCGCATGCATCATTCGGATTACCCAGGATAAACGTGTCAACGCCACGCAAATTTACACATCGTTGGCGCGGGCGTCAACACAGTTACCCTGGGTAATCTCAATGATGTATCCAGGTCTTGGTGTGGATTACATAATTACACATTACACACAAACAGATTACACAAAATGGAAAAGTTTGAAACCTCGCTTATCTACAATCTATGGATGAGAATTTCCTAAGACTGATCATTTCCAGGTGTTCCAAATACTTGCCGACAGCGTTGACGTATCGAAGGAAGGTGTACTCGGAGCAGCAAACTTCTTCCAAGCAAAGGTAATCCTCCTCACATGTTTCCATAAAGCGAGAACTGTTCCCCATCCCTACATCATCTCAAGGACAGTGCTCCATCACATGGTTTCATAAGCACTCCGCTAGAAAAAGTTGAGCTGCGGAACAGTCCTCGCTGACAAGTATTTCGTTTCCACGGAAGAAAATGGCGCAGTTTTCTTTGCAGTTGATATTCTTTGAAAGTTTTTCGATGAGAAACTTTCTGTTAATGACTAGTTCTCGCATAAGATAGTAGTTCTAAACGAAGTTTCATCGCTTTTCCTCTAGTTTCGGTGATCTGCGAGTTTTCCTTTATAAACAAAACTTATTGTAGGGGACCAGTTCTCGCGCAGAATTTTCACACTTTTCAAGAGAATCTTCAATGTGTTTTCTCACTTTCCGTGGTCTTCATGGACTTTTTTAAAAGCAAAATGTTCTGTTGGGGACCAGTTTTCGCTCAAAACAAGAACAATTTCCGGTATTTCTTGGCTACTGCAGGGCTTTCCTCGGGGAATTTCACGTTCTCCAGCAGTAGTTTCATATTTTGCCGATGATATTTCGCAACTTTCTCTCCTGACAGAAAATTTCAGTTTTTTGGGTAAAAAAATTCCTGTTGCAGATCGAAGAACAAACGAAACTGTCCCGATTCGAGCAAGAAATGAAAGAGGAGCAAGAGGAGCGTAAACGACAAGAAGAGGAGAAAAAAGCTCGACGAGAAAAATTCCTCCAAAACAAAAGCATATTCCAGTGATTTCGCTCATATTTCGTCTAATGTTATATTGTTATTGCAATTTTTAATCAAATTGCTTATTTTAAACGTATTTGATCGATAATTTTTTACTTCGATAAAATGTACATACAAATAAAGAATAAGGCACATTTGCATATCAACAACATCTATCATCTGAGTCTACAAGTCTTACGTTGGTCGTTAGCGAGGGAGATCATGAGGTTGTTAAGGTTTTCAAGCGAATAAAGAGAGTGCCAGGAGAAACGATGGGAATGTGTAGGAGACGGCATTGTCAGGATTCTTTACGTAATTCACGAAGAAGTGTTGTTTCCCGGATGAGGTACGTTGGGGAGGAGCTGGGACGATGTAACTGATGCTGTTGCACATATCTCCGTCGCATTTACAGTACTCTGCCTGCACGACGTACGGTGGGATGGTCCTGGAACGAAACGTAGGGGTACTCTGGAATTATTGCTGCTGATAGGGTAAAGGTGCATATAACAGGGAGGAAACAAATTTGTGTACGAATTTTTTGCACGAATACAAAAAAGGCTAGCGGAGAACGATTGTTAATGCGCTCCAATCATTTCTCGTGCTCTGGCAAGAATATGAGTATGCAAGAAGAGGAGACGCGTAGATAACAGGAATCCCGGGATTGGATGCATCATTGAGACTACCCATGGTAGCCTTGTTAACATACCCAAGATCTGTACACATAATTGAGATTACCCAGGGTAGACGTGTTGAAGCCCGTGTTGACGACATTATTGGAGACTTATCACCCGTGTCATGTCACGCCAGGCCAGTGTATAGAAAATCGTTATTCCCGGACTTTTCCAAACATGGACAATTTAGCTTATATCTAATTGTAAGAAGGTGCTAAAGTGAGCTAAGGTACCTTTTGAACCATGTTTTGTTCTTTTTTTGCGAGTTCTAAAAGACAAAATGACCTGATACCAGACTTGCCGGTGGTAAATCTCTGAAGACGGTGTTGACGATGTTTAAATTTGGGGTGGTTAACACGTTCACCCTAGGTAATCTCAGTGATCCTCGTGGCCACGAAGAAAAATAGGACATAACAGGTCGAAAAAGAGAGGAAAATGCTGAGATAATGCGACTATTCCAGGTGGTCGCGCTTGCTTTCTCTGCGTTTCCCCATATTACATACTACCCCCCCCCCCTCAACACAATGAAATAGGGGGAGTGACTTGTACTAATAACCTACCTCAACAAGATGTCCTTTTTGGTGCAACCCGGCAAATCCTCGATCTCTTCGCTAAGCACGTATTGTGAGCATCCATAAGCGGTTCCTTAACGATCTACGACATCTATCACCGATCGATAATGGACTTAGCCCAATGCCACTTACCAAAGGGGAGAACCTCACGATCTTTAACGTGTAACGAGGTGACATTCAGTGAGAAACATGTGCCATTGCATTCAACTACGGGTACGTTGAACCTGAATAACTGGTAATGGTTCGTAAATGGGGTGAGTAATTAATTTATCGATTTTTCCCGGAAAACAACATAAACAGTACCTGTCGCATTTCTTCAACTCGCTCCGATTACCATCTTGTAGAACTCGAGGGTTAACGAAAAACACGCCGTAGTGCTGCAAATACTCTCTAATCATAGGGAAAACCGCTGGCCCTTGTGTCGAACTGAAAACCCAACGAGGCGACAGGTTACACCAACCGTGAAACTCATGATTTATTGCTTTGCGTTTTTAACATGGTGCGGATGACAGTGGACTAACTTTACCATGGTGATTGCCTATGCTGGGGTGGGGGGGGGTGTAATTTGGAGCGTCGTTTGTTATTGCACATGTTATTACGTCGGATAAGAAACACCCTGTCCGGAAATTTTTTTCAGAAGCTAGTAATAGCGATTGCCTATGATTAACTTGGAATGCATAACTATACACAATCCCTTCCACACAGAGAATAGACGCAAAAAGGCAAAAATTAGCGGGCGCGTAGCCTTTAATCCCATCAATTTTTTCGGGCTAAGAAGTAGGATTAACTGGTTGGTATGCAGAGGAAAGACATATCGAGTAGGCTTAGCATCGAGAGGTGACCTTTGACATGCCGTGGGAAAAGGTGGGACAACTATCATGGATTTAACAAAACATTCGAAAGAGGTCAAAATTCCAGGAATAGTTTGAGGGCTGTTCAACATTCTTTGAGAACTCATAGCTCCCTGCGAATTTCATTTCGTGAATCGTGAAAATTTCCGAGCACATCGGTCCAAGTCATTTGATCTACGGCCTGCAGAGCCAAAACATTTCTTTCAAACAAAACTGTGCAAAAATCGAGAGGAAAATCTTTAGAGAAACTTACTGTCTCAATATTCGCATCCGAACACTGGTAGCAATGCTTTACAGACACAACTGCGGTTAATTTCACCAGAAAAGAGTACAGTAGTATCAACAAATCCATGCCTCTGCTTCTCTTGAATCTGGAACAATCCTCAGCAGTGATGGAGAGAATTGGCAACAATGCGCAGTAGAGATAACGAAGGCAAGTTAGTGTGACACTCATTTGAATCCAGGATCTGGATGCATCATTGAAGTTTCCTAGGATAAACGTCCGTGTTAACGATGGGTAATTTTGGGTGGTGTTAACATGTTTACCCTGGGTAAGCTCAACTGTGCATGCGCATTCAAAAAGAATTGAACCGCCAGGAAAGGATTGAAGACCGGTTTCCCCTCAAGAATCTTTTTAGATTGTTTAGTACTAAGTAAACGTCAATGATATTTCTTTCTCTCCAGAAGCAGGATTCTTGCGAGGCCTGTTTGACTAGATTTTGGTTCCCAAAATTTCTTCTAAGAAACACCATTGCTATTATAGAGCCTACGTAACTGAGCGAGGTAGCAGTCTAACCAAACCCAGATAAATTTGCCAAAAGTTATTTTTGATTTTTAGGTGGGTCGCAGGAGGATGAATCGAAACTTGCACTATAGCTTTCCACTGGAAAAAAATCAAAAATGCCAAATTCGACCGTGTTAGACAAGGAGGAATACGGTCTCAGGGAGCACAGGCGAAAAGGAGGCAGAAATAAAAGCAGAAAAAGAAACAAAACATTGAAGTCTCAAAAATGAAGAGAAAATAGAAAAAGCATTAGGGAAGTTTTAAAAATTGATCTGTTCAAACAAGGTCATTTTCGTGATAGCTTTTCAAAATGTTTTGCATCCGCTTTCCTGAAAAAAAAATCCGATATTGAATGAGAGGAGGCCGTATTGCGAAAGCACATGCAAAAAAGTCCTTGCCGCTCAGCAAGAGAGAGTCGCCTAATCCAGGTCCAAATCCGGTTACCCACGTCAGAAGATGATGCTGTCTTCATTGTATTTAAAATGTGTGAAAGGTGTGGTACGATTGGGGGGGGGGAGGTGGCTGAACTCTTGCCAGGTAAGCGCAGCTGATCTCTCCACAATAATTGGACCACTTTCACGAGCCACTCCACCATCACCTCATCAAAGCGACGACTACAAGGAATTCTCAATGATTAAGAGCAGCAGCACGTGAAGAGGAACACCCAACAGAAATTGAGGGAAGAAGTTGGGAAGCCTTGTCTTATGCGCCACGTAACCCAGAATTGGCACTACAGGGCTGGGATCTATGAAGTCTGGGATTGATAACCAAGTAAACCAACTATCGGTAACGTCATTGGGTATGGTATAGACTACTTAATGTTATAAGATGCAGGCCGTGAAAATTGGTTTGCTAACCTGATGTCGGTTATTAGCCTTTCATAATCCTTTCGTAACAGTAGCCCAGACTGCTACCCGACTCTGGCAAGGGGAGTTTCTTTCCAGAAGAAGTGCGATAACCGTGAAAAGGGTAGCCGCTCAGGTGAGCAATTTCTTGGACTCAACAACGCAGCGACTTCCTTCAGGAGGGACATCATTAGCTGTGTGGAGGATGAGGAAGGATAGCTGATAGTAATATTTGGTACAATTTTTATCAAGGCGTTCTGACTTCGTTTTTATAGCAGATTCTGTTCTGGGTGAAGATCCATACTTCATCCATAGTTTTTCACACTGTTAGCTTGCTCATTAAAAACAGGTACTTCATAAAACGACTGGCTGCCCGAATAAATAAACTGACAGATTTGAAAATATGTAGAAGGAAAGGAGACATAGACGGGTGAAAATATCGAGCGAAATTCCTGGAAGCAGTTCATGCTTCCAAAGGAAAGTTTTTCCCAGCTGCTACAGCAACAGCTACCAACCAGAACTGAGTCAGTTCTGTGAATTATTTGTAGCCCCCAGAATAGAGCGCAAAAAGCCGAATGAACGCATTTGTTAGTGGAACAATAGCGTCAACAGAATATTTGAATACATGGAACAGGGGTAGAGAACCGTAGGCGGGATCATCCAAATACGAATACTGTGCAGGCAATGGAGTAAGCTTGGTAGCCTTTTTTAAGCATTAGCTATTATGTCTGCATGAAGCTCATGTTTTTAACTGGTCTTTTGTTGAAGTTTCCTTGGAAACAACGGATGAGGGACGCCAATAAGGTACACATACTATAGTTCAAATCCCGAAATCGGACTAGTGTGGAAAATAATGACCTTTTTCTCTGTCTTGATTTTCACTTGTCACTTCCTTGCTATCGGTGCAAGGTTATTATCGTGAAGTTATTGCTTATTGTTTATTCTATTATGGTGAAGTTATATGATGTAAGTAAAGCCTATCGATCATATCAACCAATACAAATATTCTCCAGATAACAGGTGGTAGAGGGACCTCTGCGGTGAACTCGAGGTCTTTGAGGAACAGTCAGGCGTTCCGATAACGTCGAACAATGACAAACAATATACACAACTGCATACATATGTATATAAACTGGGTCCGAGTAGCAACGTCCTTGAATTCCCCTTTTTCCCGGGGCAAACATACTTTGTAATAGACACCGTCGGTGAAAACCAAATTTTACAAATTCTCATATCTGTTTGGAAACGGTCAACGCTTAAAGCCAATTTATACTAATCAGACGCACGCATCCATTCGCGGAAAAAAAATTTCCATGAAGACCAGTCAATGCAACATGTACTTACATCCCCAAGAAAAGAACCCGCCACACCGCAAGGCCGTGAAGGGGTGCGCTCGAGCTGCGTCAGCTAAGCGACTAATCATATCCGTCGGCAATTAAACGCACGCGCGTCAAACGCACGCACCGCGCTTGAAGGCAGCACCCACGCTAATCCTCACTTCCGAGGTGAGTCGTTCTCCGTGTGGTCGGCCGCCAGACAATCACAATGGTAACTGAAACACAGAAAAAAGCGGCCTATCTGTGGAGATACTGCCGTGGATATAGAGCCGAGCGTGGCCATTTTGGTGTCCGCCACGCCAGTTAACGCTATTGGTTTGGCATGCTACGAGTGGTCTATCCTAATGTATCATGTTGTACAGGGAATATTGTACAGTGTAGGGTATGGAATGCACACCATCCACAAGGATTCGTGACAATACGCGCGTATGCCCTCAGCGGAAAACTCGTCCGCGCTGTGGACGCATGGGAAACAGTGCCTTCATTTCCCGTCTTCCAGCGTGTTTGACGCTCACTGCCTATGAGTTCACTATCCCTGAAAACCTTGAAACTCAGCGGATTCTCCAACACAAAAATTTCCATGGGTGCTGCCTTCAAACGGTAGCAACGACCTGTCGCTGTGAATTATGGCATAGGCTCAACCGCCAATAACCCGAGTTTTCTTGCTATTTCCTCCTACTGGTGGACTTAAACCTCCAAGGGTAATGAGAAAGAGAGCAGTTGTGCAGCATCAGCTGTACTTTTAGCGGCTCCTCACTTTGCTGCAAATTACTTTCATCCTGTGTTTTTAGTGGATGAGTTCTTCATTGCACAGATTGCGTGTGGCTCTGTGCTGAGTCTGCTAAAGTAATTTTGCAGAAGGAAAAGAGACCGTCGGGAGGGGTGTACGTGTCAGATCGAATAGCAAATAGTCGGCGCTTATTCCTATAAATTACGTAATTATTCCGGGTTTTGCGTGGGCAAAGCAAAATAGATAGGATGTGAGTCAGCTCACCAAGCTTAGAAATTCTTCGTCAAAATTTTTTTGTCTAATTACACGTTTATTTTCACAGCGAATGCTCCTGTGATTTCATATATAAGTGACAGTTGGTGAGGATCAGATCTGGATTGTAAAAATAAGGGATAAAGTGGATAAGGTGGTCGGCGTTGATCAATCCCGTCACGATGGATGCGTCACGCATTCTACTTCATCTGAGCATCGTAGCATTGAATGCGTATGTGCCCTATACGGTCACTTGCGGAGGCCTCCGATGAAGCAATCAGTGCTTCACCCTCCGAGACTCCTCTGGTACCAATTTACCGACCCGGAGGGATGGACAGCTTGGTTGGCCACGGGCGGGATCGAACCATCGATCGTGTGCGTGCGCAGCGAGCCTCTTACCACTGCGCCACACGCGCCCACTACAAAAAATACCATTAAATATTTAACGCCGAAGTCT